>JANZLC010030147.1:0-20505 GCA_026413385.1 Erythroxylum gracilipes
CATATTGTGAGTAACCTAAGATGGTCTCACCTTATTGTTTTGTACATTATTGAACTGTATTGCTATCTTATTGAACTGTACTAAATTGTGTTGATTGTGTACTGAATTCCGGATAATATATGTCCGAGGCGTTTTGATACATGGAAATGATATTGGAAGTGCTGATTGAATGTGAATGCATCTGCCTAAATGATTTTCTAATTCTTAACTGAAAAGTTGAATGCCAGACCTAGTCCGATGACTACTGTTATTGTGATTGATACTGTGACTGTTGAACTGTCATAATACTTGTAAATGAAAATAATTGAATTTGATTACTGCATTGTGGCATGCATTTCATTTCTAATGCATGTAATATAAAGGAGTTGTGACTGATATTGTTATTGATACTGTTACTAATAAGAGCTTTAAGCTCCCGCATATGTGGTTCAAGCCTGTGGCGCACTGTGATCAATGAGTCATAGACTGACTGACTGAGCCCGATGCTTCGGGATACTGTTAAAAGCACACAGTCACAATAAGATAAAAATGAAAGTGAGTCTCATATATATAGTATTTGCATATGATTTGAATTCATTGAATGATTTGCAAAGTTGTGTGAATGTTGTTATATGATTGAACTGTTTAACTAAGAAATGACTTATCTATGATAATACTTAATACTTGTCAAGTGGATTGATGACATGAGTGAACCATCGAGGATGGTTACTCTGCTGAGTTTGCAAAACTCATTAAAATTGCACCGTTACCTTTCAGGTTCAAGAGTAAGATGACCTAACTTCTAAGACTCCGTAGAAGCATATTTTGTGCAACTGTTGCAGTCAGTTTTGACTCAGAGGTCGGTCAGTTGGGATTAAGGACATATTTGTTTCTTTCATGTTTATTGTATTCGGTGTGCACTGAATTGTTTATGCTCATAGGATAATGTTGTAAAACTTGGATGGTATTGTATTATATGAAACAATGTAAACTATGGATTTGATATAATGTGATAACATTTTGGGTTTAGAAAATGTGTGATTGATGGTTTAGTGTATGATGTCATGTTATGTACAATGAAGGTGAGATAATTAACATGTCATTTCTGTCGGGCATGTACACGTGTACCTGATAGACGCGCGTGCATATGTCAGTTGGGAATGGGGTGTTACAAGCCTGGTCTAGCGCACCTGGCATCTGGCCTGCTGGGCGCTGGAGTGCACCCTTGGGCCTGCTGGTCACTACCGTACGTGCCTAGTGTGTGCACTTGTTAAGGGCTATTCGGGCCTAGAACTTGGCTCAAAATGACAAATTGAAGCTGCGAGCGAGAATCTTGATTCTTCCGAAGTCCATCATCAACCACGCGAGCCACGAATGAATTTAACGTGGCCTTGAATCTTTTAAGCCCAGTCTAACTTGCGGGGCTAGGAGGCAACATCAAGTTTTGATTAGCGCCGTGTTGGTCTCGGTGTCTATCGATATATTCGTCATGTGTAGCCTTGCTCACATCAATTTCCTAGGACCATTTTTGACCTTGATAAAGCCCTGTTTTTGATTTCTAGTAACTTAATAGGATCCTGTCCTTCCTCGCTAGTACATAGTTATAATAAGTACTAATCTCGAATGCTTGATCCACGACCGACCACATCCAAAAGTCTTCACAAGTTACCTTTAGTCTCAAAGTCATCACAGATGGGCTCAAAGTAGGTAACTTCTCACCCTCCTTTTGTTTTTCTATCATTTTCTTGTCTTCAAGGATCCGAGAAACCAAGAAGTTAAGAATGTGATCATATTTCAATCATTAAAGGCAATAAAATCATGTACGGTATATAAAGCAATTCAAGTGCCTACCAAGAAGTATATTGTATCTGAGCATGTCATTGAGTGTTATACGGCGATATGTGCTTATTCAGTGAGGTGTTACTCCTCTTAACTCTATTTTTCAGGTTAGCTACTTTGTAGTAGTGACTCTGGGGATTGTCTAATACAACATATTTATCTCCATATATGCTTTTCTTTTTTTTTTTACTTGTACTTCTAGTCTAGCATCCTCAATGACATGATTTAGTATGTTAAAAAATTTTATGATGTACACTAGCATTATTGTACTTTACTGTATGTGTACTTATGCATGCTCATTTTGTTATTTATTTTTTTGAGATTTTGTGTTTATTTCTATTACAAGTAGTTAGTCTTACGTGTGATTTGAGGGCTTCAACTTTTAGGTAAATTCAATACCTAGTGTCCTTTATCATATTCCACTAACTGATTAAATGTCTAACACTTATATTAGGCCTTGTTATTGCCTCCCCAAATTCCTCTCTACTAGGGTACTCATCACTATCAAAGAAGCTTCCACAGTCAATGAAATCAATCTCCATTAGTTAGAGGCAATCTAAAATTGACACATCAAATATATCATGCCTTCCTTTAGCTTCATTATGATCTTTATCATTATTATACATGAGTGTTTCCTTACTCCAAATCTTTTGCTATATATCTACATTGCATTTGTCATAATAATTAGTTTTTTTCATTTCACAAATACACTTAGGTGGAAAACTTTCCATCCAAGAAAATGACATCTCATGGGTGTCCTTATGTGGAGATTTTTCCTTTGGATTCTTTAACAATTCTAATTCATCTAACCATATTTGTGCTAGGATCCATTTAGTTCCAAATAGATTCATGTTAGTAAGCAAATTTTGTTTTAGGTTATTGGTGGTGGGCAACACATCCTGTGTCTACTTGTCTCATAAAAAGGAACCTATCGGGCCTGATACGTTGAAGGGTATTATTTTATGGGGGTATCATCACAATTCAATTAGGTGTTACTACAACTTTTTTGCACAACGATGAAAATGTTTATCTTGAATGCAAAGAATGACATTGTTCAGCAAAGCTCTATTTATTCTAGCAACAATATTCTTCCAAGCCAGAGATTCTTTGCTTATAATATACTTAGAGCTACAAGTATAAATAGGAATTCAATACCTAATTTCCAACATATAGATGTAGACAAGAGGAGAAAGTTTGCAGCCCTTCTTATCCACATAAATTGTTTTTTTATTTGATACAATTGATGGAAGCTTGATGGAGAGTTAGGTTTTATTTAAATTTAATATTTTTGAAATATTAATGTTATTTTTTAATAGGTCTAAAATGTTATTAGAGTTTAAATTAATAATCATTTTATCTTCTTTTTGAAAGTTCTGACAAGTTTGATTTTAAAATTGAATTTGTAAATAAACCTTATAGTTCAAATCAATCCCACAACATTATATATTGTTGTTGCAGTAAGCATTCCAATTCCAGTGCAGTCCGTTAAATCAAAGAACAACAAAATAAAATACCTAATTCCCATTTTTTATTCAGTTGTTTTATTGCACTAATTGAATAATTATTTCTGATCAAAGCTTTAATGAATTATTTATCGGTATTTTAATCTTAGAAGAAATTGTGACAATCTTGATATTGATTATAGAAGTCTTCTTTTTTTTCCCTCTAGTTTTTAGTCTATTGGATTGCATTGAATACGTTAATTTCCAGTGTTCTTTTCAATTAAACTGTCTGAAGCAAACAAAAGCATCTGTATTACTTTCTTTCCGTAACTAAGGGTATGAATGGCTTATAACATTCAATGATTTCCCTTGAAATTATACTAAAAATAAGGAACCAAGCATTCAAGGGCCCCTGGGCTTAGTACTTGACTATGAAATGCTAGTGAATGGAAGCTGCTTATGTCTGAATGTTGGAAAGACACGGATCATCAATGCCAGACGCAACATGCAATAAACAAAACAGCTTGCTACTTTTGTTAAAGACGTTGAATTCTATATTCCCAGTCAAAAACAACTAGTCGTGGGAGACCTTAATGTAGGCCCCTCCCCTCTTTTCTGACAATTCTTAAGGCATCAGAACCATCTAACTGATATTTCCATATTTATTGTTAAATTTATCAGAACCATCTAATATGATGAATTCTCGTCCGACAGTTCGACATGAATAGGTGACTAGCAGATCATGCTGTGGCTGTGGATGCATTCCCACCGTTGCAGAATGCAGCAGTAAAGTTGTGGAGAACTGAACAAAGGTATCGTAACGGTTGTTGGGTCCTATAATTCTACGCGTTAATGTGGAAAATGAAAAAAGAAGAAGACCATTTGTGTTGTGTTTGACCAAAGTCAAAGTGTTAAAACGTGAAAACCATAAAATCCCATTACAGAAATTAGCTCCTAAAACTTTGGCAGGTTAATGGTTCTCCTTTTCACTCCAGGACTGGTCTCCACTTGTCAAACCAGCAGGCCCTAGAATTCATGCGTAGTTTAGTTTCCATTCTTCCTTATTTTCAACAAATAAAATATTAAATCTTTATATTATAGTTCAAATTTGCCCAGTAGGACTCATTAGGCCCCACAAAATACCCAGTTTTGAACAAAGATTGGCTTCCGAACAGCCTTTGCCAGGTCATGTAACGTGTAAGAGATGTTATAAAAATAGGAAACCGAACCAAAAAAAAATCGAAATTTGTTCGTGGGAAAAACGGAAATAACAGAGAAATTATTGGTGTGTGTATGACAAAACTGAGAAATTTTACTACACTTAATATAATATTTGAAAAGCTGGGAATGGAGAACTGGGAAGAGGAGGTATCCTGGAAATTCCTCGCATTGAAGGGGAAGACATTAGAGAGAGGAAAAGAGTTTCTCTCTCTCTATAGCTCTTGCACAATCATATAATCCCCTCCCTCGTCTCTCTCTTTTTTCTTCATTTATTCCCAGAAAGGAACAATCTTTCCTCCGGATTTTGTCTATACACTTCTAGTCTATGTTGATCTGCAGCAACCCAGCTCCTATTTTCATGTTTGCTCGAGTGGTCATTATCAAATTTTGATCTTGAATGGTCCTGCTACCTGATTCCAAGGTACCCCCTCTCTCCATCTTTATGTCTATTGTCATTGTTCCAAGTTGTTATAGGTTTTGTTTTGGGGGGACCTTTATGTTTTTCTTTTTTAGTGTGGAGTCAAAAGGTCATGTTTGATGAATTGGTGTTCGTTCCAGTGATGGTTTTTTTTTTGAGGTTTCAGCTGGACATTGTGTCAAAATGTTAATCCCCTTTTCTTGTCTAAATAATTTCTTTCTATTTATTGTGATTTCTGAATACTTTTCCTTTCCTCTTTGGGTATTGAAGAGAATGCGGAGTGGACTTTATGATTGTAGTTCAGATACTGGTGTTTCCCAACTGGGAAAGGGATAATGCTGATTCTGGTGATCTTCTATTAATTTTTCTATGCCTATTGACAATATAGATTGTTCTTGCGCGTCTGATCTTAGTTTTACCTTTCATTCTCCCTTACATTCTCAAGAGTGAGTAGAAAATCTGATCATTATCTGTGTTGATGCAATCCTCAGTGCACCCTTTTTCAATGCATAAAGTTTAGACCTTTTTGAAGTATAATTATGTACTTTCAATGTTGCAATTGAGCAGCTAATATTCATTTTAGTTTATTTATAATGTTCTTTTTTCTACTATAGGTACACCACGAAGAAATTAGGCCACAGGAACACCTTTACACCTGCACTGAAGTCCAGGATTCTGGCTGTTCTTTTGGTGCTTTTATCCAATTATAAGTGCTTATAAACCTAAGCTTGCAGAATGGCACGGGGTAGAATAAGAGCAAGGCTGCGAAGCCATCTTCACACTTTCTCATGCCTAAGGCCAAGTGTCGATGAGGGCAAGAACCCTCATTCAATGGAAGGCCCTGGCTACTCGAGGATTGTTCATTGCAACCAGCCACTCATGCACCGGAAAAAGCCCTTAAAATATTGCACAAATTACATATCAACTACAAAGTACAATGTTATCACATTCTTGCCCAAGGCTCTTTTCGAACAGTTTCGTCGAGTTGCCAATATCTACTTTCTTTTGGCTGCAATTCTTTCTCTTACTCCTGTTGCACCCTTCTCTGCTGTCAGCATGATTTTTCCTTTAGCTTTTGTCGTCGGTATTAGTATGGCAAAGGAAGCTTTGGAAGATTGGCAGAGATTTATGCAGGACATGAACGTTAATAGCACGAAAACTCTAGTTCATCAAGGGGATGGTGTTTTTGATTATAAAGCATGGGAAAATATTCAGGTCGGGGATATAGTGAAAGTGGAAAAGGATCAGTTTTTCCCAGCTGATTTACTGCTTTTGGCTACCGATTATGATGATGGGATTTGTTATGTGGAGACCATGAACCTAGATGGTGAGACAAATTTAAAACTAAAGAGAGCTCTGGAGGTAACCTTGCCATTGGATGAAGATGTGGCTTTCAGGGGTTTCACTGGGACTATAAAATGTGAAGACCCAAATCCCAGTCTTTACACTTTTATTGGTAATTTTGAGTATGAGCGTCAGATTTATCCACTTGAACCAAATCAGGTTCTTCTCAGAGATTCAAAGCTACGGAATACAAGTTTTATATATGGAGTTGTAATATTCACTGGTTTTGATAGCAAAGTCATGCAGAACTCAACAAAGTCCCCCTCGAAAAGGAGCAAAATAGAAAAGAAGATGGACAAAATTATATACCTTCTTTTCAGCCTGCTTTTGCTGATCTCAGTGATAAGCTCTATTGGCTTTGCAGTGAAGATAAAGGTTCAAATGCCAGACTGGTGGTACATGGAGCCCTGGAATCCTGAAGAATTGTATAATCCTAAAAGTCCTACAAAGTCAGGGCTAGCCCATTTGATCACTGCTCTCATTCTCTATGGTTATTTAATACCCATATCTCTCTATGTTTCTATCGAGGTTGTGAAGGTCTGTCAGGCAACATTCATTGACAATGACATACATATGTATGATGAAGATACTGGCAATACTGCACGAGCACGGACATCAAACTTAAATGAGGAGTTAGGCCAAGTAGATACTATTCTTTCTGATAAAACTGGCACCTTGACATGTAATCAGATGGATTATTTGAAATGTTCAATCGCAGGTACTGCATATGGTACACGTGCTAGTGAAGTCGAACTTGCAGCAGCAAAACAAATGGCTATAGACTTAGAGGACCAGGATTCAGAAATGTCTAATGGTTCCAGGCATAGAACTGGAGGATGTAAATCATGGGAGAATCGAGGAGGAACATCAGAAATTGAACTAGAGACAGTTGTCACTGCTAAAGATGAGAAAGACCCTAAACCAGCAATAAAGGGATTTAGTTTTGAGGATAGTCGTCTCATGGATGGGAATTTCATGAAAGAACCCGATGCAGATGTCATATTGCTATTTTTCCGCATATTATCAGTTTGCCAGTCTGCTGTGCCTGAGCTGAATACAGAGACTGGAAAAATTATGTATGAAGCAGAATCACCTGATGAAGGGGCTTTTGTTGTTGCTGCGAGAGAATTTGGTTTTGAGTTTTTCAAGAGAACTCAATCAAGTGTGTTTATTCGGGAAAGATATACATGCCCTGGACAAGTGATTGAAAGGTGTTGTTTTGAATTAAAAATCTATTACTTCATTCAGTGTTTTTATCCACCAATTCTAGGGAGTTATATCTTTTTCTTAACAATCTTACCTCTCTCATGGGAATCTGGCAGAGAATACAAAATTCTTAATTTGCTGGAGTTTACCAGCAAAAGGAAGCGAATGTCTGTAATTATTCGGGATGAGGATGGACAGCTTATGATGTTCTGCAAAGGTGCTGACAGGTGAGATTCACATTTTAGCATACATCACGATCTGTTTTATGGCTATTTAGAGCAATCAGAAGTTTCTAGGTCCATTGGTTATCATATCATTATTTAGAGATATAGCCCTTTTCCCTAGACTGGGCTCTTTTATCTAAATGTGTTACCATTTTGTTGGACTAATGTCATGCTCTTGGGGAATGTAAAGAAATAATTCATTTCTTCTTTTATTGTAACATACTGATAACTGATTTGACTGAACTATGCAGCATTATCTTTGATCGTCTGGCAAAGAATGGAAGAATGTTTGAAGAAACTACTACCAAGCATTTGAATGAATATGGAGAAGCTGGATTACGTACATTGGCACTTGCTTACAAAAAACTTGACGAGTCTGAGTACTCTGCATGGAACAATGAGTTCATTAAAGCAAAATCTTCAATTAGTTCCGACAGAGATGCAATGCTGGAGCATGTGGCAGATATGATGGAAAAGGATTTCATTCTTGTCGGTGCTACTGCTGTGGAGGACAAATTGCAGAAAGGGGTACACATAGTTTGTTACATGAGAGCCATAACTAACTTTCCCTTTTAGGTTGTTTCTTGTTAATATTCTATTTTGTCCCTCTAGGTGCCCCAGTGCATAGATAAACTTGCACAAGCTGGTCTTAAGCTTTGGGTTTTGACAGGAGATAAGATGGAAACTGCAATTAATATAGGGTGGGTTACTAGAGACATGCAATGTTTTTGTTGGTGGACGTTACCTCTTTGAGAACTAAGTTTTGCTTGCACAATGCAGGTTTGCTTGTAGCTTGCTTCGGCAGGGAATGAAGCAGATCTGTATCACAACAATGAACTCTGATGCAATAGCCCAAGATAGCAAACAGGTATTTGCTACCTGGAAAGCATATAGAACGGTATTCTGTTCAGAGATTTGAATTTCTATTTTGATTTAATTATGAATTTTCGCTACTGAGCAGGCTGTGAAAGAGAACATTTCGATGCAAATCACCAATTCCTCTCAAATGATCAAGCTGGAAAAAGATCCACATGCTGCATTTGCATTAATTATTGATGGAAAAACCCTAGCGTATGCTCTTGAGGATGATATGAAACATCAATTCTTAGCATTGGCAGTTGATTGTGCATCTGTGATATGCTGTCGTGTCTCTCCCAAACAGAAGGCACTGGTGTGATTCTTTTTCTCCATTCCTTTGCCTTCTTTTTCAGTTTTTATTTATTGTCTGTAACCCGCATAAGACAGACATCCTTTAGATTAAAGAGCAGAAAGATTATGATATTTCCTATGGCTCTAATGCATGTTCTGCATTTGGTGCCAGGTAACAAGGTTAGTAAAACAAGGAACAGGGAAAACTACGTTAGCAATAGGAGATGGTGCAAATGATGTTGGAATGATACAAGAAGCTGACATTGGTGTTGGAATCAGCGGGGTTGAAGGTATGCAGGTTGGTAATACGTCTATCTGATTTTCTGATTCGAAGTACTAACCTATACAACTAGTTTAGCCTCTTTTCTACTGTTATTTTACATGTGATGTCTGAAATTTGTGTTAGTCCTCTTTTCATATGTTACGACCTATTATGTATGTTAATACCAAAACATTATTTTTCTGCCCCCCTTTTTTTCATTATTCATTTTTCAATGGAAATTTATCTTAGCTTTGTCCACTACATATCTAGTTTTTTTCTTGTTTTAGTCAAGGATCTGAGCAAGCAGGGTTTCTCGTTGTATGTGTGACTGGCAATCTTCCTGCAAAACTTACCCTTAATCCTTTGCAGGCTGTCATGGCTAGTGACTTCTCTATTTCCCAGTTCCGGTTTTTGGAAAGACTCCTGGTTGTACATGGACACTGGTGCTACAAGAGAATTGCTCAGATGGTAAGAATAAAGAACTTAGTGCCTGTGATGCTTAATTAAATGATTTGATACTTGTATGCTACTGCAGTGATGCATTTTTTCTTACCTAGATGTTTCTTCCTTATCCAAACTTGGATACTTTTGCATTCAGATCTGCTATTTCTTCTACAAAAATATTGCCTTTGGTCTCACCCTGTTCTACTTTGAGGCATTCACGGCCTTTTCTGGACAATCAATTTATGATGATTGGTTCATGCTATTGTTCAATGTCGTTCTAACATCACTGCCAGTAATTTCACTTGGAATTTTTGAGCAAGATGTGTCTTCTGAGGTCTGCTTACAGGTCAGCTCCGTCAGTTGCAATTTTGTTGCTGTATTAATCAATTTACTTTTTGTAGCTATTACTCAAGGTGGTGACATTTTGTTTGCAGTTTCCTGCACTCTACCAGCAAGGGCCCAAAAATCTGTTCTTCGACTGGTACAGGATATTAGGGTGGATGGGGAATGGCCTCTATTCCTCTCTCGTTATTTTCTTTCTTAGTATTGTGATCCTTTTTGATCAAGCTTTCCGTGCTGAAGGCCAAACTGCAGACATGGCTGCAGTGGGCACAACAATGTTCTCCTGCATTATTTGCACTGTCAACTGTCAGATTGCACTCACTATGAGCCACTTTACGTGGATACAACATCTCTTTGTCTGGGGCAGCATTGTGGCTTGGTACGCGTTCTTATTGCTTTATGGGATGGTATCTCCAATTTATTCAGGAAATGCCTACCAAATTCTTGTTGAAGCTCTTAGTCCAGCTCCTATCTACTGGTTTGCCATTATATTGGTAACAGTAGCCTGCAATCTTCCTTACTTGGCACACATATCATTTCAAAGATGCTTCAATCCCTTGGATCATCATATCATACAAGAAATTAAATACTACAGGAAAGATGTTGAGGATCAACAGATGTGGACAAGGGAGCGTTCTAAGGCAAGACAAGAAACAAAGATTGGTTTCTCTGCTAGGGTGGATGCTAAGATCAGGCATTTGAGAGGAAGGCTGCATAAAATGCACTCGAACATGGTAACACAAAGTTCTATGCCTTCGCCATCTTAACATGTCAATTTGTTTTCCATTATATTTTTGCTAAATTTGTAGGCTGGCCATTTTTCAGTTTTCTATATTTTTTGATTCAATTCTCAATGATATTTTATGAGGCCGAGTGGGGTTCGGCCAAGTTCCATGCATTACATCAAAAGCATAGGAGCTCATGTTTGTAAACTATGTATAAGATTGGAGAAGTTAACATCTTGTGAAAATTAGTTGATATGTAACATCTTCTTTCATCTCTTACACTGCTTCTCTACGGTCTGGAGTCATGACTCTCTTAAATGTGAATAATTGAGGGATGTTAAACCTTTATGAGGTGGCCGATCTTGATTTTAGTTGTAGAACTTGTAGTGGCCGAGTGATGAGAATGAAAAAGCGTGTAATGTGATTCAGTTATGATCTGCTCAAAGGACCAAGCAAGAATTAGAGGACGTTCTCATGATTTAAGTCCCCAGTGGTTTTCTGTCGCTGCTCGAAGGACCAAGCAAGAATTAGAGGACGTTCTCATGATTTAGGTCCCCAGTGGTTTTCTGTTACTGCTCAAAGGACCAAGCAAGAATTAGAGGACGTCCTCATGATTTAGGTCCCAAGTGGTTTTCTGTTGTCACCTTCCACTACCTTATCATGTCA
This sequence comes from Erythroxylum gracilipes, assembly GCA_026413385.1. Taxonomy (NCBI): domain Eukaryota; kingdom Viridiplantae; phylum Streptophyta; class Magnoliopsida; order Malpighiales; family Erythroxylaceae; genus Erythroxylum; species Erythroxylum gracilipes. The sequence goes on from JANZLC010030147.1 coordinate 11,262, forward strand.
CTTTAACGAATTGTTGGCAGTAAATATAATACTTAGTCGTGAAGGCAGACAAAATTGCAGGTTTTGTCTGTACGTCTGCAGATAGAAGCAGCTTATACTGTTCTCAGCATTTGCTTGTACTCGAAAGAAGCCAATCTATTGCATTTGGTACCCGGTTTTTGTAGCATTCCTGTTCTAACACAAACTGGTATGTGTTAGGAAACAAAGTACTTGAAGACTGCCAAGCAAGTCCTTTCCAAAAAACTGTCTAGGAATTCCCAATGGAAGGATGAATAATCTAAAACATCATATCACTTTGTTGGCGGTTGTTGGTGACAACCAAATTTGGTACTGTATCCATTTATTTCTAACTGGCACGCGGTTATTGCGTAAATGTGCAGTGAAAATTTAGAAACATATAATGCTCAGTTGTTTCGGGGAATTAAAGAGTGTATATATAAGTTTTGTTATAAATGGTTAAGATGTGTAAGTGAATATTGTTAAAGTTAAAATTGGGAGGAAACATTGGTAATGTATTATGCAGGACAGAGTATTGTAAGGGAAAAGAGGAAAAGATTTATCAGGTGAATATTTAAATTGGATTAATAAAAGTAGAAAGGAAAAACTAATAATTCAAATAGATGAAGTAAAATTTGTCATAATATTTTAATAAAGAATATAACAACTGCAAAATTTGATATGAATTAAAGTAATCAATAAAAATTTAAAAAGAAAATTCTGACCAAAGTAGAAAACAACCAAGAGATATGTGGATTAAAAAGAAATTATTGACTGAACAAATAGAACGAAAATAATAAATCAACAATACAAGATAGAATACAGGAGAAATACAATTGAGCTCAATAAGTAGCAAAAAAGACAACAAAACAACAACAAAATTAGTTTATATGTGCGTTAGGATTACAGTCATCCAAGCAGGATCAATAAATAGCAAAAAAGATAGAGAAACAGTAACAAAAGGAGTTTGAAAGTGCAACAAGATTATAAGCATCTGAGATATAATAAATTTGGGGATTATGTTGTCAATCAATAATCCTTAAGGTTGTGGAATAAAATATCGTCAAATCAATGAAGTATTTAGTGATGATGGTGAAAGCAGCTAAAATTTGACCAATGAAATATTGAATGAAGTTTTATTTATTCTTGGTATTCCATAGATTAGATATAGGCTGAAGAATATGCTTGAACCTGTTAAGATATACACATATAGTATTTAAATTATTTTGGACACCCCAAAAAAATCCTGCAATTTGAACTAATACAAGAATTAGGCTAATTTACATCGGGCTTACTTTTCGAGGTCGGTAAGGAAGAGTAGCAGCATCAAGTTTCATCATCTCAAGTAGGAGATTAGGACCTCAAAGCCACTGGAAATATCCATAGGTTTGTCTTCGAATCAGGAAGTATAAGAACATATGCCTAAAAGCTCTCACTAGGTGGGAAATATTGAAACTGTTCTTTCCAGTAGTATCGCACCGTGTAGTTAGGTAGAGACAATCTAATCTTTTCGTAATGACAGTAATCTAGGAAGGCAAATCGTAAAATGTCAAATTCTAAAAATCACCACATACTGGGAAGCCCTTCTTCCTATATGGACAGAATCCATCATTTTTGGCCCTTTCATCTCTTCCTAAAGATAGCCAAAACTAAGGGCGTTAAGCACTGATATTGACTTCTATGCTGGAAAGCAACTCGGGCACCCGAAAACCATGTCTAGAAACGAACCATGGAAAAACCACGTATAAAGTAAATATAAAAATCACCACTTCGAGTAGTAAAACAAAGTCGTTACACTAGCTGGTAGGTCTCTGACTCTTAGAAAGAAGCAAAAGAAAGCCACCTGTTTTGAAAGCATGAGAGCATCAACAAAGGTGCTAGCTTCAATCCTTGAACTCGATTGGCTTCTTAAAGTAGTAGCATTCTATAGGATTCCTAAGTTTCCATCTTTCAACCATGGAATATGGAACTATGGCATGGTTGGATTGTTGTTAGGTAAGCATAGCATTCCACTCTTGGGGCTATAACTTCCTTAGGTGTTAAGTAAATTGACCCTGAACGAGATAGTCATCTGACTAATCAGTCACGCAAACGCATCTAGGCGGAGGACCCTCCACCTCTGCAAACTAAACCGAGTTACAGTGCAGCTGTCACAGGCTTTCCTACTGGTAAGGAGTAAGGGGATGAGCTGCAATGGCCTGCTGAAGAACTAGTTGAGATTGAAGAGGGAGATATTACGCTGATTGAGGGTGAATTTGGTAATGGGCTTGAATTATCTACCACATTCAAATCCAGGTTAGATAAACAATGGGAGAAGGCAGCGCTTGTGAAGGTTCTTAAAAAAAGAATAGGATACAAAATGCTTTGTAATTGATTGAAATCCATGTGGACACCGATCGACCCCATGAAAATAGTGGATTTAGAATATGATTTTTTCTGGTGAATTTTATCAACGAAGAGGATTATAATCATGCTCTAACTAAAGGCCCCTGGGTAATCTTGGGGAACGTCCTCACTGTTCAATGATGGCATCCCAGCTTTCGTCCTTCACAAGGTAAGGTGTCAAGAGTGGTGGTGGGGATTCGGTTTCCTGAATTGCCACTGTCGCGCTATCATCCTATGATTCTTACAGCCCTTGGTAACCTTGTTGGACAAACTATCAAGATCGATGCAACCACTCAAAACTCTGAACGGGGAAAGTATGTGCAAGTGGCTATGGATATTGATTTAAGTGCCCCTCTTCGCTCTAGAGTGGAGCTAGATGGTGAGGAAATTAAGATAGCCTACGAAGGGTTGCCTCAAATATGTTTCTATTGTGGCATGGTGGGCCATGATTCCCTTAATTGCTCTCAAAGACTTAGTGATCTACCAGCACAAGAACAGGCTAAGCAAATTATTGAACACGAGCAAGCAACAGCGGGTGGCACTGCTCTAATGACCACGAAGCACACGAATAAGGACCCCTCTAAGGACAACTACGGGCCATGGATTCAGGTACAGAGGCGCAGTCGATACCCCAAATCCAGGGATCATGATTAGCAAGATCTTCACAGGAATGGGCACTTGAGTAGGGCGTGAGGATCGAGGTTTTTAATTTTAAGGGACAATGCAATTGTGGGCGAAATAAATGCTAGAACAGCATCAGAGGGACCAGGAACCAAACCTCAACTAGTAGATAAAAGTATGGAATTGACCCCACGGGTAAATGACGCTAGGAGGCTATCAAATGTACTTGGCTTTATTACTACACAACCATCTACAAAATCTAATATCGTCCAATTAAACAGGCAACATAATACTCTAAGGCGGGAGCCAGTGGCCCGTCCTACTATGAATAAACTAGCTAACACTTTAGATCGGGGGAGTAGAGTACAACCCAGGCTGAGTACTATAGACAAGCACACAACAATTACTATATTGTCTCACAAGGAAATAGTTTGTGACGACGACTCATTTATGCTTCATGAAGGCGTTGACATGGATTGCACTGATCCATTGTTAGAAGTAGAGGACATGGTGGGGTCCTCAAGGCATGGTGCACATTCTTCCACCCTCTAAACCGCCAAACCCAAAGGTAAAGGAAATGTGGATGGATGAAGACCAGGCTCGGGGTGAAACAGATGGGGAAACTGTACCACAAACATCAGGATGTAGTCAGACCGGTACTCGAGATAGTGCCGCAGGTACCTCTCAAATATGAGAGTGTGCCCATGATGTGCTCATCCCCTCTCTATGTCTATTTTACTTTGGAACTGTCAAGGAGTTGGTGGCGCTACCTTTCGGCCTATTTTAAAAATTTTCATCAGTGTGTACAAGTCATCTATGGTGGTGCTTGTGGAGACTAAAATAAGTGGAACAAGAGCTCATGTCGTAATCAGTCAACTTGGTTTCGACTATTCCTTTCGTGTAGAAGCAGAGGGATATGCGGGTGGAATTTGGATTTTATGGAAAGCAGAGATGGAGGTCGTAATTTTAGTGGAGCATTGACAATTCATCCACACAAATATAAAGTTCGGGAATGCTAATTTCTTTTTCACAGTTGTCTATGGCAGCCCCCAGTATCCTAAGCAACACTACTTGTGGGATAACCTGAAAAAAATAGCAAGAAACACATCATGTGAGTGGATAATTGGGGGCAATTTTAATGCTAAGTTGGAAGTTGATGACAAGAGAGGTGGTTTGTCAAATACACCAGTGGTTAGCAAGCACTTTCACGACTATGTTCATACTTGTTGTTTATATGACCTTGGGTATCTAGGACCCAAATTCATATGGCAATGGGGAAGTATTCAAGCAAGGATCAATAGGGTCTTCTGCTCCTCTGCTTGGTTAGATTTGTACCAGGACACAACAGTCTCACATTTACCTTACGTGGGTTCAGATCATCGCCCCCACTAGTTAGCTTTGCTAGCCCATTGGGCAGACAAGGTGTATCGAGAAATTTTCATTTCCAAGTAGCGTGGCTAGCAAATGAAACTTTTCCAATGTCGTTGAAGAGAATTGGCATCCAAATATATCCAAATTCTATGCGTCAATAAAAGATTTTTCTAAATCACTGCGCGAATGGAACAAATCAAAATTTGGTAATATTTTTTACCAGAAAAAATGGCTTTTAGCAAGATTGGCAGGCATTCAGCGATTATTGGATGGCAGGGATTCTGATGATCTTCATGTATTGGAGGACAAGCTTTGTGAAGATCTTCTTTAGGTTCTGTGTGAAGAAGAGCCCTTTTGGCATAAAAAATCTAGGTGTATGTGGCTAGCACACGAAGATAGTAGCACTAAGTATTATCATACATTGACTATGGCTAAAAGAAAGAGATTGCATATTGTTGGATTGCTTGATGATAGTGGTAACATGGTCACTGACTAAACTCTACTACAGAATCTGGCCAAGACTTATTTTCAAAGTTTGTTCACAGAGGAGAATGACACAGTGCCTTCATTTCCGTTGTATAGGGAATTCCCAATGTTATCCGAAGACGAACTGGGCAGCTTGGCATTCCTATTACGTAGAAGAGATCAAGCAGGTTATTTTTGAAATGAACCCAAATAAAGCACTGGATTTGATGGTTTTCCTGCATTGTTCTTCCAAAAGCAATGGAATTTAGTAGGAACAGAGGTGGTGGAGCTTATTCAAAAAAAATTCAGGCATGAGCACTGGGAGTCAGAGCTGAACCAAACCATTCTAATACTAATACCAAAAATCCCTTCTCCCCGATATATCACTCAGTTTAGGCCAATTAGCCTCTGCTCGGTGATTTATAAAACTATCACAAAGGTGGTCATGAATAGATTAAAACCGCTGCTAGATACATTAGTGTCCCATAATCAATGCAGTTTTGTTCCGGGCCGTATGATTACGGATAACATTATCATAGCTCAAGAGGTAATCCACTCGATGTGGAGAAAGAAAGGAAGGACTGGTTTCTTTGCTGTTAAAGTAGATTTGGAGAAGGCATATGATCAGTTAAGGTGGGATTTTATAGCTGATACTCTTACGGATATTGGATTGCCTGATGATTTGATTCAATGGAATATGAAATGCGTTGCCTCAATCACTATGAAAGTGTGCTGGAATGGAGAACTATCGGAGCCCTTTTCCCCTGCGAGAGGCATTCGACAAGGCGATCCTCTATCTCCCTACATTTTCGTGCTGTGTATGGAACGGTTGGGTTAGCTTATTGCTCATGAAGTAGCACAAGGACACTGGGAACTAATCAAATTGAGTAGAGGTGGACTCCTAATTTTGCATCTTTTTTTGCGGATGATTTCATTTTATTCACTACGGAAACGGGGGCACAGGTCAGTGTCATTTCCAGAGTGTTGGACACTTTCTGCTCTATGTCAGGTCAAAAGGTCAGTAACGCCAAGACTCGGGTATTTTTTTCCAATAACATTTCTCTAACTAAAGCATGGGACTTAAGTTAGGAATTCGGTTTCAAGCTTACGACAAATCTTGGAAAATACTTGGGTGTTCCATTGATGCATGAACTTTCGAAGAAGCACACTTATCAATACATCATTGATAATGCTCAGCAAAGACTAGCTGGCTGGGGGGCTCGAATTTTATCTCTTGCCGGTATAGTCACTTTGACACAATCAGTTCTTGCCTCCCTGCCTATCTACGCCATGCAAACAGTGAGATTGCCACGGCAACTCTGTGACGAGCTAGAAAAACTTATGCGAAACTTTATTTGGGGTTCCAAAGAAGGCCAGAGGAAGGTGCATTTAGTCAACTGGGAAGGAGTATGTCAACCAAAACATACAGGCGGCCTTGGCTTAAAAAAGATTCACGCAACAAATGATGCAATGCTTACCAAGCTTGAATGGGGGTTACTTACAAAACCATCTGCACTATGGGTCCAACTTCTACGTGCAAAGAACAAGTTCGATAGTAACAATGTTTGACCTATTTGGACACTTAGGGAGGATCGTCGGTGTGGCGTGGAATTGCCTCCACTTGGTAGTATGTGCTAGCTAGTGTTAAGTGGCAAGTCGGTAATAGAGCACAAATTAAATTTTGGTTCGATGATTGGGTTGGCGAAGGGGGGCCACTTCTCTCCATGGTTACTACACCCATTCCTGAATTGATGATGTATGTTAGGCTCAGCGACAATTAACGTTGGGTTATGTTTTAACATTATCTTCCTTCGATAGTGTGTATGGCAATTGCAGGCATCATGACACCAAAGGCTACCTTCGGCGAGGATAGAGTGGTGTGGGCCGAAACTAATAATGGGCTTTTCACAACCAAATTTGCCTATGACTTGATTGAGGCCATCGGTGGTGCAAGAGATAGTCGGATCTAGAATAAGATCTGGGGGTGGTCTGGCCCACACAAAATTAGATCCTTCCTGCGACTGTTTGCTCAAGGAAGACTTTTAACCAATCAGCAATGAGCACGAAGACATCTCACAACTGATGATAGGTGCTTATGTTGCGATCACGTGGAATCGTGTTTACATGTTTTAAGGGACTGTTCAAGAGTTCGTTCTTTCTGGGCACAATTTCCACAAGGGGTGATCGTCGTAGATTTCTTCACTCAACAGACACAATGTTGGCTTGGTTTTAACCTATCCAATCATAGTCATCGATGGATTTGAGTGGTCTATCATCTTTGGTGTTTCTCTTTGGTTTCTTTGGTTTTGACGGAACAAAACCATATTTGATTCTCAATTCACATGGCCAATGGCTAGTAAGAACATTGTCATGGATTATGTAACGTGGGTTAAGAAGGCAAGGAGGATTACATTGCCAGCTATTGCGGGACAAGGTATGCCAAGTATTAGGCGGACTAGACCAAGGGAGGGTTGGATTTGTTTGAACACCGATTCCACTGTACAGCCTGGTTCCAGGCATGCATCCACAGGGGGTCTTATTTGCAATGACGTCGGTTCTTGGATAGATGGTTTTGTTCACCACATTGGGATATACTCAGCGCTTAATGTTGAGCTCTGGGGAGTTTTTTTAGGCCTGACACTTGCATGGAATTTAGGCTATCGGAGAATTGAACTTGAAGTGGACTTGCTAGTCGCCATCAACATTCTTTCACCCACACTGACAGTGATGTCTTCCACTAACTCTCTGGTGATGGCTATCCATGAGCTATTACGAAGATCTTTGGAGATTAGGTTTTGACACATTTTTCGAGAGGGAAATCAAAGTGCTAACTAGTTAGCTTCTTTTGCTAGGAATTTTAGCTATGGTTTCACTCGTCTTGGGTCTCCTCCGTCAGGAGTTTTACCTCTTCTTATTGAAGATAGGTCTAGGATTTTAACCCCAAGGTCATTTGTTTAGATGTTCTTTTCCCTTATAAAAAAAATGTGATGTTGTTAAAAAATCACATGAATTGGCTTGGGTTACAGTTGTAATTCTTGCTATATTGAGGGCATCCTGCGACGATAATGTCAATTGCACTTTCTTCATGGCAAGAGTGGAAATTTGCTTCGTTTTTGGTCGTGAAGAATAAAAAATAAAAGTTTTTCTTGCTTAATTTTTTGTGCATTTTATTTATTCCCCTTTTGGGGCTTCGACTCTCACATAAAGTTCTTGTGATGAGTGCAAAAATTCAAAGAAAAGAACTTATACTTGGCCTCTGAAACATTCTTAAGCATGACCATTGATGTTCCTTGTTCTTTGACTATGTGCTCATCATTTGGCAAATTAAAAGCAATGGTATGTGGACCCTTTACATCCTGACGCAAAATTAAATTGATTAACCAAAAGTTTTTATGATGAAGAGAAGTATGTAACTAACCTGATTTCAAATGTTGATTTATATAAATTTAGATCCAAACTTCTTAAATATTACAACTTCTTTTACATATGTAATTAATATATTGAGTGGGTGCCATTTGGTGCAATAGTAAAGGTCGATTGCACCTTCAGGGGTGCAACAGCCAACTTATATGCTGGGCAGACATGTTTATGGATCTTTCATTCACATAACAAATTTTGATTAAAACCCTTATATAATTAATTTATTCTCTCTCTTCACATCCATAATAACGTTATCAATTGAGCCACTAACAAGAAAGATAACAAATAAATACAGGTCTTCAAATATGCAAGATAATTTGTAGAGAAATTCTCATTTTAATGAAATATAGATAAAGGCACTATCAAGAAACATTCTAATGCAAAAGGTTAATTGTTAAGTTTGAGGCGTATAATAAATCATGTATTTAACTCTAACTCATACTTTAAATCTATACAAAAAGCATGTGCATACATACAGAAAAGGTAGAAGCAAAAAGAGGATCGACATCCATCTAAATTTCAAGAAAAAACTGATCGTGGAACTTGAAAGTTAGATGCCAATCCCAATCTTGGCAAGCTATTAATGCACTTCCAAAATTGAGGAAAAGAAACTGTAAATGCACATATCAAAGTGTCTCATATGCCCAGGAGACTCACCCCTGCATTATATAGTAGTTGGATGACACAGATAGGAGAAGCATTAACATCTTTTGATTTATATACACCTTCCATAGGAAGATTCTGTTTCCAAAGTTGCATTTACATAATCCTCAATAAGGAAGTAGGACATTTACACGAGTAATGTTAGAACTGTGGTTAAAAGTGGCCTAAATAACATAAAGAAATTTGAGCATATGGTCACACTCAAAAGAACAACTGATTTAACCACATGTATATGAGCACAAAGCAATTGCATACAGGAGTTAGCAGACCCAATACAACTAATGGCTTCAATATTTGCCACATAGAAAGGCCTTAAAAAATA
>JANZLC010030163.1:0-20495 GCA_026413385.1 Erythroxylum gracilipes
ATCTAGAATTGTTTGCTAACTATTCTAAATCTAGTAATATCTAGAATATTCTATAGAGTTGATGGTGAACTCTAACACAAGATAGCAAGGGGGTCAGTACCGAAAGTAAATACCAGTGGGTACTGGCATTTATAGAGTTGGAGGAGTAAGTTGCAAAAAAAAAAAATATATTTTAATTAAGTTGCGAAAAAATAGAGAGAATTTTCAAAATTTTCTTATGGAACTCTTCCAATGGTGTAAAGGGCCATGCAAAAACTAAATGGTATAATTTCTGCTATCCTAAAAAAGAAGAGGGCTTGAGCATTTGCTCTGTTAAAGTCATTAATTAATCAAACAATCATTTTGAAAAAGATTTGGTGGATTCTTGAAGACAGGAATTTCATATGGATCAAATGGATCCTCTCTTACTTCCTCAAGGGCCATAGCAGACTGAATCCCTCAAACTCTTTCTTTCTTAATCAACTATTGGATTTGTCAAATTTGGTTAAAAATGATGTGTCTTGTTTTGTTTGCAATGAGAAGTTGATATCATTGTGGTATGATATCTAGTCAGGTTAGGGTGCTCTCACGAATTCTTTTAGCTTACTAAGAAACTCTACCAACTTCCTACTCCGCACTAAACTTGATACATTCATCATTGATAGTAGCTGAAACTTCCTTGACATTGTTAGCCGCTTACAATCCTAATACCCTCCCCATCCTCTTAATCACAACAACTTTTGGCACAATCAACCTACTCACCACCTTTCAAATCGAATCATGAGAAGCCTCCTACGGATGAGGAAACCAACAATAGAGTGACATCAAATCATCTGGCATAAGAGGATTCCTCCTAAAACTTCCTCTCTTATGGCTTGCCATATAAAACTTTTAAGCATTAACACATCTTGTCCTTTTGTTCAATAGTAGAGGAAACCAAAGATCACTTATTTTTCATGTGTGAGATGACCAACCGCATATGGGGAGCCATCAAAGTGTACTGCATATGGCCCTCTCAAGGACACACGCTCCCTCATGCTATTCATTGGCTCTCCTCTCTAAAAAGTTCTCCCAAGTTTATCCATATAACTGCTGTTTGCATGACTGTACAAACCATATGGAAAGAGCGGAATGTTACACATTTCAACTCTAAACAAAAATCTATCACAACCCTCGTCTCGTACACTATGGAAAACATCCATGAACTTGCTATGTTGGTAGGTGCAACTTGAAGACCCAATTTCTGTACTTAGATTCCCATGTGTGTAGAAGGGTAGCCCCTATGTACTCTTTTGTTTTGTATTCCCGTTCTTTATTAATGAACTTTTTCTCCTTTATTTTTTCAAAGAAAAAGGAATAAGATTAAATGAATTGCAAAATATAATTGTTAATTAAGAAATTTTTAATTTAAAATACGGGATCAAATTCATTTGTAATAATTACGTATGAATGTTTCACTATACAGACATTATCATCATGATCATCATCATTATCATAATCATACTCCGAAGTCCCCCGCAATGAAGCGGGTTTGGGAGGACCTGATAGTACGTAGCATTATTCCTATATTATACAGAGGTTATTTTCAGTAGACTCACATGTATATGTGACAGGATAATAGTCATGCAGATTAAAGGAGTAAATACATAAAAAATGACAGTAAATATATATATACCTGATGGTGGCTACAGCAGACCCTGCCACAGAAATTAATACAGTAGGAAATAAGCAGGCATTGGTGATTAAGTGAGGCTTCTATGCTTTCTTGTATTATAATCATTACGTTATTTGAAATTAATTAATCAATTAATATTTTTATTTTTTATTTTCATTTACCTTTCTCAAATATATTGAACGCGGCATTAAACGATAATTTCATTTATTGTCTGAACTTTGGATTTTGGTGTAACAGTGCACATCATAAACCAGCAAAAGGCTTTAAGATAGTTACTCATCTCGTGCAAAAACCTACACTTCCGTAAAATTATCTCTTAAGCTGATTAGCTTTCAATGCATGTACAATACCTTTAACATGTAACTCCACCAGTTTAATGAATTTGAACTCAAAGTTGATGGTCAAGACTGCAATTCAATTATTACACTAACGCGTTTTCTATGTTACTATTGCAATTCGACAACCATAAGACAAGCTATACATATCCAGCAGCAAACAAAAACTTGCGGCTCTGACCATAGCATTCGATCAAATTGAAAAGATGATGTTGACAGAATGACCTGGTTTGCGCTGGCTACATAAAATCTTACATTCAAAGATAAAGTAGGCAAACTTGACAATTTTTAAATAGCAGATTAATTACCGAGGCCGAAGATGTTTGAAAGACACTGGCTTCCTTATTGATGATCACGTCATAAATGATCTCTTATTTTTATTTTTTAAATTCATTAAATATTAATATTTATTAATAAAATATTAAAAAAGATTAACACAAAATTATCTAATTAATTTATAAAATTATTTTAACTCTAAATTTTATTTAATATTTAATAACTTTTTTAAAAAATAAAAATTACATTAATTATAGACACAGCTAAAATAACATTACAATGAGTTTTACGCTATTGGCCTTCATTCAATTACAATATGATTGGAAATTCAATAAGTGGTAAAGCATTACAATAGAAGTAGTCCTAGAGAAACATTATAAGCATATTATAGTTTCCATCTATGCTTTATGTCAGGTGAAAGAGTATTCTGCACATTCTTAGCAAAGATGGCTAATCTAATCCAATTGACAATCTTGCCTGCTAGTTGGTATTTCCCCAGTTCCATGTTTGTAAACGTTTTGTTGATTCTTTCCTTCCAAATGGTAGTAGTGAAGGCTGCTTTAAGAAGTATTCCATTGGACATTTCATGCTTAAAATGACTGATAACCCAACTCAATGTTTACTCTCATTTATACAAGTAGTTGTCTCCTACAATCAAGTGTAAGATCTCCAAATTACTTTAGAGAATCTGCAAAATAAAAGGAGGTAATCTCTGTCTTTCATTGCTGCCTTACATAATACACAAGTAGAGTCCATATTGCCATGCCATTGACTTTTAGTCCTAAACCTATTTCTAATTACTAGCCAAGTGATTAAAGAGGTTTTATGATTCAAAGTATTTCTCCATAAAAGATTATACCAAGGAGCTTCAAATGATATGTTGGTAAGAAACTGATGGTAGGATTTGTTTAATAATTTAGCACTCAGGTTAAGAGTCCAAGTGACTACATCTTCATTCTCCACATCATTCAGTTTAGGGAAGAGTTCTATTAGAGAGTTAAAACTTCTAAAATTTCCACTCCATTCACCATTGCATATTAGTAATGATATTTTGAGGTTCAACAAGATTCTGTTTCTAAGATCTGAGGTCATTATATAATGGGCCTTGAGTCTAGCCAATAATTAAACCAAAACTATGTTTTTTCTATATTAGACGGTGTCTCTCATCTTCATCAGTTGGATAAAGATCCAAGAGAACTCCCCTGTACAAGCAGCCTGCCAGAAATTCAAGTTTTTTAGGTGATACTTTTGAATCCATTTGATCCAGAGTGCTTTATGATCTGTATAGAGTTTCCAATGCCTTTTACACATAAGAACTTTTTGCATAGTTGTGATGGAAATGATCCCAAGTCCTCAATGCTTCTTCGGGATAGCAACTTCACTCCATCTTATCTTTGCATTTTTGGCAATTTCAGTTCTGCCTGTCTATAAGAATGCTTTAATTATTCTATCAATCTCCTTTGTAACCTTCCTTGGAAATGCACTGTGTGCTATCCAGTGTAGATGTAAGCTACCAAGAACTAAGATAATAAGGGTAGCCTGGTAGCCAGAGACGGAGCCAGGCTTAAGTTTATGGGGGGCCGGGGTCGGGAGCCGGGGGCTGGGCGCCAAGTCTAAGGGGGGGCCGGGGGCTAACATATCCTTATTTAATAAAAATTTTATAAGTAAATTTAAAAAAAATTGAAAGGGGGGGCCATGGCCCCCTACCCTTGTACGTGGCTCCGTCTCTGACCCTAATTAACTAAAACAATGAGAAATATTTAATTTTCGAAGCTACTTATTCTTCAGATTCTGAGTGTGTGGACAGTCCTTTTTAGATTCACCTAAATGTATTTACACATGTATATAAACTATAAGCTAAAGGGTATCTCTCTTTTATAAGAAAAAGTTTAGCTGGGATGTACAAACAGGATAAAACATTCAAAATCTAGGATCGTGATCAGGAGCAACAAATGAATTGTGTATATTATACAGCTCATTTGATCCTAGTGGGACTACCATAATTTTTTTTTATCATAACCAAAGTCAAGGACAATAAATCAAAGATCTTGCAAATGCATCCACAACTTTAAAAAGTACTCCACAAGTTTGTAAAATTTGCAGTCCACAAGTTAAATAAGGACGTCGTAGACATCTTGATTGCTACATTTTATATTATACCCCTATTTTAAATTATTTATATAGCACATTTGAGTTAAAATTGCTACATTTTACTAGTAATAACTTAAGTCATTTAGTTCCATATTTTATTTTTTAAAAAAGTTTTAAATTGTATTAAATATTTTCTTGTATGCTTGCTAGACCTAATGAAAAAAATCTGCCTCAAATTGAAGTTCAACCTTGAAGAAAAATCCAAAAACAAAGAACCAAGCTAGCAGAAAAATAACCAACACTAAAATCCAACAACATTAGCTAAAACGACACAGGGCCAAGAGGAGGAGAAGAGTAGCTAATAGAACATAAGACTTAAAAAATAATTTAAAAGACTTATGAGAAAGAGAATGACCTTTCCATGTGAGATCTTTTACCCGTATTTTAGTATACTAAAGTTTTCTATCGAGGGTCATATTCTCGGTAAGTTTCAACAAAACTATATCATTCTTAATCATCTCTTTTAGTTCTTTTTAAGCCTTTTTTTCTTATAGTTTCTAAATACAATTTTCTCGGATCTTCTCACGAGAGCATCAAACTATTTTCTTTTAACATATCCAAACTACTTAAATCTTATCTCCATTAATTATCTATGGATAATATAAACATGACTCACTAAAGTTGAAGGACAAAGACAGCCAACACGAATCCAAAGTCTCATATAGCCTAAAAGCCTCGTCCTAATACTCTCCTTCATTTCGTATAATTGCCAATCTACATATATTCTTTTGGTATTGAGGAGTCCACTTACTTGAGAGATCTACATCATGGACCTAATGAGAGAACATACTTGTAGGCCTTAACACCACACTTCAACTTAAAACTTTAAAGCTTTAGGTTTGTAAGTCCTTTCCACTTATGTGCCCCCTTTGCTAGTTCCATCTTTTTCCAATGTGAGATTTCCACTCACATTTGAAATCCCGATAATTTTCCCTTTAAGTGTGAACTTCCACATTAAGCTTGGGCTCTCCCTTGAGCGAAAGCCTTTTTCTTCCTTTTTCTTAACAGCTCAAATATATGACGTCTCCAAGAGCTCTTTTGCTCCACTGGTCTAGGCCCACCAGGAGTCTCCTTACTCTTCCACATGGGGAGGCAACCATGGGATCTGACTACCATCTCCATACTCATCCCTTGTTGAACTATCGACTTTGATACCACTTGTTGGTGTTGAGGAGACCACTTTCATGGGAGATCTACATCATGGGCCTAAAGAAACAACATATTCTTGGACATTGACACCATACTTCAACCTAAAATCTTAAGATTTTATGTTTGTGGGTCATTTATACTTATATGCCCTTCACTAGTTCCATCTCTTTCACGTGGGATTCTCAGTCACACTTGAAATCCCAACATATTCCTACATATATTCCTTTTTCTTCGGTCTTCAAGCCTTTTAAAGCCTATTACTTACCAAAGCGTAACCTACCCAAGAATTTGGAGCCTACTCAGAATCAGAACAAAATGCTATAATCTAATCAATTTACTTGTATGTCTATAAGCAAATATCAAAAGAAGTATGACGCTTATAACATATATGCCAAATGAATATTTGCATCTCATAATTGTTTCTTTACATTGACTTTCTGTCAACTTTCTCTTGCAGAAGAAAGTGATAGAAACAAAAAGCGTGGAATTCATGCCATTTTACCTATCATTCTTCTCATTCCTTGCAAGTTCTCTTTGGACTACTGAGCCATGACCTCTTCATTGTGGTTTATTTTATACCCATGTTTCTTTTCTTTGTTTTTTTCACAATCGTTTAATAAATAAATAAATATATATTTATTTTGATGATTATCAGTGGTTGTCTTTATTAAATAAAAATTTTATTTTTATTAAAATACTATATTTTACAATCTATAATTGTTGGCGCTCACTCATTTTCCTGCCCATTCTTCTATGTATATATATTTTGTTTTCTTGTTTTCTGTTATAGTTTAGATTGCCAGCTCAGCATGTAATCTAGAACTTCCTTCTCCTTTATTGAAGGATAACCAAATAATTCAGCTCTATAAAAGAGTTGTACAATTCATTTGTAAACGATGGAAAATAAGGGATTCTCTCTCGGTGTTGTGAGAGTTTAATTTCGTCCTTACGTTCATCTCTTTTCCTCTTCTAGTCTTCAGATTTTATCATGGTATCAGAGCCATGACTAGGTTCAATTTCTTCAACTCTTTTCTGTTGCGTTCTAGAATGTGTTCTTGATTTCTAGTTTCAGCATCACTCGACACTTGTTCTTTTCTCTCTTGCTTGTTTCACTTTGAATCTGAATATTTGTTTGTTGAACTTCTTTTAAATATGTCTACGGAAGCTCATTCACAATTTTCAACTATAATTGATGTCAATAGTGAATTGTATATTCACAATTCTGATCATTCGACTCATAGTCTTGCTACGCAAAAATTGGATGGTGATAATTACAACAAATGGCAAAGATCTGCTGAGATTTCTCTTATTGCGAAGAATAAGCTAGGTTTTCTTAAAGGCACCTGTGCGAAGCCTGTAAATGAACCTGTTCAAGAGATGCAGTGGGAAGATGTAACAATTTGGTGATATCTTGGATTCTACACTCTATAGAACCAGATATAGGTAATAGCATTTTAAGTTTCAGATCTGTTGCTGACATCTGGCATGAATTGAAGGAGAGATATGGACAGTCCAATGGTCCAAGGAGATATTAGACGCAAAAAGAGTTGATAGGAATTTCTCAAGGAAGTCAATCTATGAGTAGTTATTACACACAACTGAAGACGAAGTGGGATGAGCATCTTGGTTTGGCTGAGTTACTAGTGTGTAGTTCTTGTGGTGTAGCTACTGTGTTGAATAATTTCCTTGAGGATCAACAGCTTCTAAAGTTCCTCATAGGACTTAATGATGATTTTAAGACAACAAGAAGGGGTATATTAATGATGCAGCCCATGCCTACGTTAAGTTAAGCCTATAGGTTGATCTTGCAGGAGGAGAAACAGAGAGATTGTGAAGTACCACCTGTTGCTTTGTCAGATGGCGCTGCTTTTGCTGCTGGATATCAGAAATAGAAACAAAATTTTTATCAACCAAAGTATAGCAACAATGGTAGTCAATTTCAAGTATCTGATAATAAGAATGTGGTGTTTGGAATTACACCTAATGGCAGGCGATCCAAGTTCTTTTGTGACTTCTGTAAGGTCTATGGACACTCCATAGATATATGCTTCAAGTTACATCTTCCAGCTGGGAATAGTACTAAACCTTGGGAAAGGAGTAAGAGGCTGGTTGCTAATGTGCAGCCAGATGTTCATAATGTTGAGGGACAAATAGCAGTAAGCGATGAGGTTGATAATTCAAAGAGTTCAGTAGAAGCTCATACAGGAATGAGCCAAGAGATGTATGACCAACTTGTGATTTTACTGAACAAGTTTGGTCTAGTTGGAGGTCAGTCTTTGGGAACTGGCATTGGTGAATCTAACGGTTCATCTGCTTTCTTTGCAGGTAAAAGTCTATACTTCTTTAGTCATTGTCTTAAACCTATTTGGATCATTGACAGTGGTGCAACAGACCATATAGCCTCTAGCCTACATTTGTTTCAAAACTTTTAGAAATTGCAAACACCTTTCCATATTACTTTACCTAATGGTAAACAAGCCTTAGTAGCTCATATTGGCACTGTGCAAATAACCCCAAACTTGATTTTGACCAATTGTTTACATGTGCCTGACTTCAAATACAACTTGATTTCTGTTCAAAAGTTGTGTGTTCAATATCATACTAGCATTATGTTTACACATTCTCATTGCCTTATTCAGTACCAAGCAATGAGGCCTCTGGTTCTTGGTAGAGAGCAAGGTGGATTTTACTTTGTGATTGAGAAACCTGACATTAGTACTCTTACTTCTTTAAAAACCATTTCTTGTAATAGTCCTAGCTTACTTCCTCCTATTCATAAAATGAATAATACTTCCTGTACTACAATGTATACCCAGCTTTATCACTATAAACTTGGACATATCCCCTTTGATCAATTGAAATTGATAAATGATATGCCTTATACTGTGAAACTTGCTCATGATTCTGTTATCTGTCAAATATGTCCTAAAGCCAAATTTTCTAGATTGCCTTTTCCTCATAGTAGCATTAAAACCAAAGCCATTTTTGAGATGATACATGTGGATTTGTGGGGACCATATCCTACTGCTACTTACAATGGATATAAATACTTTATCACTATTGTGGATGATTTTTCTAGATGTACTTTGGTGCATTTATTGTCCAGTCAAAGTTCTGCTTTGCTTGTTCTCCAGTCCTTTATTGCTCATGTTGAAACATAGTTCCATACCTCTATATAGCTCATCCAAAGTGATAATGGTTTGGAGTTTTGTTCTAAACTTGCCACGAATTTTTATCTTTCCAAAGGCATCTTACACCAGATATCATGTGTTCACACCCCTTAACAGAATGGTACTGTTGAGTGAAAGCACAGACATTTGTTGGAATGTGCATGAGCCTTATTCTTTCAAGCCAATCTACGTATTGCTTATTGGGGTGAAGCCCTTCTTACTGCATGTTACCTCATCAACCGATTCCCTCTTTCTTCCCTACAAAATCAAACCCCCTTTGAACTCCTTCATAAAGTCCCACCTACCTATGCCCACTTGAGATCTTTTGGTCGCCTCTGTTATGCATCTACCCATTTTTCTTCCCGAACCAAATTTTCATCTCAAGCTATACCCTGTGTGTTCCTTGGTTATCCGTTTGGCCAGAAGGCTTATAAGCTATTGAATTTGGAGACAAGGAAAGTTTTCACTAGCCAGGTTGTCAAGTTTCATGAGCAACATTTCCCATTTCATTCTTCTTTTTCTTCCTCCACCGATTCTATTCTTCCTATTCCACCTCATGACTAGTCTCATATCTTCGTCCCTTCTTCTACGCCTTCCATCTCTTCTTTTTCTACCCCTAATCCTATTGACTCTATCTTTATGCCTCTTCATCATATCTCATCTCCTTCCGCTCCTTCTTCTTCTCCACCTTCCTCATCTTCTCCTTTACCTTCTTCATCTTCTTCTCCCCCTTCCATCCCTCCTATTTTACAAAGGTCCACCAGGCTTACTCAACCACCTAGTTACTTAAACAATTATGTGTGTAATGCTAGTTCTGCTTCCTCTATGCTTCTTACTTGTCCATTTGTTGCTTTTACTACTTTGCCATCTTCCCAACAACATACCCTTACCGCTTTCACCAATTACCCTGAACCTACGTCCTATCATGAGGCTGTTAATGATCCACATTGGATTGATGCAATGAATAAAGAGATTATGGCTTTGCAGGCAAACATACTTGGTTATTGACTAATTTACCACTAGGTAAGAGAGCAACTGGCAATAATGGGTGTATAAGGTGAAACTCAAGTTTGATGGTACATTGTAATGCTACAAGGCCAGGTTAGTTATTCAGGGCAATCATCAAAAACTTGGTATTGATTACACTTAGACTTTTTCTCCTATAGTCAAGATGACCACTATCAGATGTATTCTCGCTTTGGCAGTCAGCAAGCAGTGGTCGATTTATCAGCTTGATATCAATAATGTATTTCTTCATGGTGATCTACATGAAGAAGTGTACATGAAACTGCCTCTTGGGATTCCAAATCCTAAGAACAAGGTATGTCGATTGATGAAATCGCATTATGGGCTCAAACAGGCTAGCTGACAATGGTACTCTAAGTTATCTAAGTTATCTACTGCTCTTTTGCATCTTGGTTTTATGTCCTCCAAATATGACTATAGTTTGTTCATTAAGAGGTCCTCCACACAGATCATGATTGTTGCTGTCTATGTGGATGATATTCGTGTCACTAGATCTAACATGACTGAAATTGAAGCTTTAAAGTGTTATCTTGATCAACAGTTCACCATCAAGGATCTCAGTGTTTTACACTATTTTTTGGGTATTGAAATCTCGTATCTTCCTAATGGTCTAGTGCTTTCTCAGAAGAAGTTTACTTAGGACCTTTTAAGAGATCTGAATCTGCTTTCCTATACGCCTGCTCCTGCTCCTCTCCCTTTGAATCTTAAACTTGCTCCTACCAGTGGCACTCCTCTTGTTGATCCAACCATCTATAGGACACTCATTGGAAAGTTGAATTTTCTGACTCACACTCGCCTAGATCTTTCCTACGTTGTTCAAACCCTTAGTCAATATATGCAACATCCTCACACAAATCATACGGTAGCCTTATTTCATGTCCTTCGTTATCTTTGAGGTTCTTTAGGCGATGGTATTCTATTTACTGGTTCTGGTTCTCTCCATCTTCATGCTTATTGCGACTCTGATTGGGCCTCTTGTCCTACTACTAGGCATTCCGTTTCTGGTTATCTTGTTAAATATGGTGACTCCCCTCTGAGCTAGAAGTCGAAGAACCAGACCACTGTTGCCAAGTCTTCGGCTGAAGCAGAATACAAGGCTATGTCTCAAGCCTCCGCTGAACTCACATGGATTGTCCGGTTATTAGAAGAACTTGGGGTGCCTTCTTTAACCCCTATTACTTTGCATTGTGACAATCAATCTGCTATGCACATTGCTAAGAATCTTGTCTTTCATAAGAGGACCAAATATATAGAACTTGATTGCCATTTTACAAGGGAAAAGGTTTTGGAAGGGTTATTGCATTTTCCTGCCCATTCTTCTATGTATATATATTTTTATTTTCTTGTTTTCTGTTATACTTTAGATTGGCAGCTCAGCATGTAATCTGGAACTTCCTTCTCCTTCATTGAAAGATATCCGAATAATTCAGCTCTATAAAAAGAGTTGTACAATTCAGTTGTAGACGATGGAAAATAAGGGATTCTCTCTCGGTGTTGTGAGAGTTTAATTTCGTCCTTGCATCATCTCTTTTCCTCTTCTAGTCTTAGATTTTATCAATAATTACTATCTTTTACAATCTATAATAGTAATAAGTAATAACCACTAAATAATAGTCACAAACTATTTTTTTCCCCTTAATCACGAATCTTGTTAGCCATTTTTATAATTTGATACTTGCCTAACTTTGAATCTTCTCTTTGCAGTCACCTAATTTTGTTGGATGGCCACTAGCAATCCTTCAACTTGGAACCTAAAAAGTGGGACATTGAAAAGAACTGAGAGAGAGGAACAATTTAGAGGGATTCGAATCTGTGGTTGACGAATGTACTAATGATAATAATAAGCATTGAATATTCACCCATCAAAACTGATTAAATAATGTATAATCGATTTCAGGAGTGGAGGTGGAGGTTGTTAAATTCAGATAGCCTAATTATTATTTTTATTATTGTTTAATATTATTTACATTTCTTTTCCGATCCACCAAAAAAAGTCCCGTTTCCTTTTGATCTTCAAACTAATGAATATGCGTCATATAAAGTTTATACGTATAATTAATTGATGATGGAGCTCTACGCACTTTAAGCAGTGGAATAGAAAGAGATATAATTGAAGAGATAAAATATCAATAAGTGCTCCACAAAACACCAATATATATATATCTTTCCCAACAAAGAAAAAGGAAATTGCACACACCACACATTTGTTACCAAAAAAAAGTTCTTTATAATTATAAACTATTATCCTCACATATAATATTTTTAATCTTTTAGATTAAAAGTTGTGGCATTAAGAATTAGGTAAGAGTCCTGACTTAGAGCAATCAATGTCGGTGACGATGCTTGAACCAACATTAAGGACTTGACTTCTTAAAAGTAATTAATTTTATTGTTTTAAAAATCAGACTGAAAATTAAACCGATAAGATAAAAGATTTAAAATTTAAAGATTTAACTGATATTAAACCGTTATAAAACTGGTATACAGTAAAAATTTTAAAATAAGATTGAAGGATATTATGTATCGAAAAGGTTGAGGTATAATTAAATAAGAGTTATTAAGATAAATTAAACTAAAAAGTTGCATATTTTAATATATTTTACAGTTGAATTGGTCGAATTGGTTTAATTTTTATTCATTGATTAATATAAATTTGGTCTAATTTATTCCAATTTTCTACAATTTAAAGAAAAATCCATGAAATAAAATAGTGGGATACATAAGCATGTATAGCCATCCTACTCACACACACAATGTATATATACATCCTTGTCAACATAATATAGCTTTATCCATTATATTATAATTTACAACCTAATATGTTAGCTTTATTTTTATAAGATTTTTAAGTAATTGAATTATATTTCTGTAATATAGATAAAATCTCACGTGATGTAATCATTATTTTTTAAAAAATAAAAAATATATTAATATTAGCAAAAACTACAAAGCATCATTGCAATGAGTCACTTACTCTACCTACAAATTCAAAATTCTCTAATGAAAAAAAAGAGAGTATATCAATTGATTATAGCAAATCAACTTGGCCAAATGTCTAATGTTTGTTGTTGGCAATAAAAGTTGCATTTATAAGCAAATGATCTGACTATTATAATGAAGTAGCTGAGTAGTAATTGTCTTCTATTAAGCACAAAAAAAGACAATCCTTTTTAAATATATGGTCTTTTTTTTTTGTCTCTAAAAGGCTGATCATAATTGACTACCTATTCGTTACTAATTCTCTCACCATGAACTGTATGAGATGGTTATTTAACTTTTTTGTGTTCCATACTAGAATGATCATTTAAGAGAAATATCCATTTATTTTAGTTTTCCTTCTAATTGATCTTCTTTTGAAGTCAAGGGAACTCTCATGAAATCTTTCTACTATCTCAACAATTCTGTCATTCTCTAATTGTAACATCAGCAGGATGCATGTTGAATCGTTTTTCACTAGAACAGGTTCATCTTCTGTCTCTCATTCCACTGACTGTGAATCTTGTGTCATATCATTTTTCGCTATAACAGGTTCATCTTCTATCTCTCATTCCACTGATCGCGAATTTTGTGTCATCTTCACGATAACTTTAAAGCAGGTGTATATAAAGGTTAAGTTAACAAAAGGCACGGTGCGGAATATATATATATTTTTTTTTGGCTAAAACGCAGTCAAATGAAGACTATCCCATTAAGAAGATATGATTAAGTTTACACTTAAGAAATGTGTAAGCATGCGTTGGAAGAAAGAAGAATCTCTCCTGTGCATCTTCCACTTTCAGAATCTCTAAAAAGGGTTTTGCAGAAATTTCTTCCTTTTTTGTTAATCTGATTTGATGATTTGACATGAAGTAATTAATCGGAATATGCAAAATTTGAGCTACTTTGCCTGGAAGACAGGAACGAGTCACTTCATGAAATTTCTCAAGTTGAGAAGTATAATTCACATTCATTAAATCTCTTTTTGGAAATTTTTAACAAGTAATAATACTTGTATATATTTTAAAATATTAAAATTTTTAATGATATTAGAAACTTTTTTCAAAAACAATGATTAAATGTTTGTGAAGTTATTTTAATAAAAATTATTTATATGACGAATTATGGTATATGCATTGACATAAAATTTTATTTATTTAAAACGTTCTTAATATTTTAATTATTTTAGATTTTTATGATATCAACAATTTTTAAAACAAAATTTTTAATTATTTTTGAAGTTATTTTAATAGAGGATATCTTGTGACTAAATTTTGTACGTGACTAGAATATGTCCATATGGAAACAACATAGATTTAAAATCTCAGCATTAACAAATATGAAATGCAGCTCACATAATTTTTTTTCTTTTATATGATTGAACATATAAATGTTAGGGACTCTCATATGATTGAACATATCAGAACAAATTTGCAGTTCTCTTTTTAGCAGAAAGTGATTATATAGTGAAGGTCTATTGGTGTAGGAGGCCTCCTCCACTTTTAGACTTTCTCTGGTGTACATATAAAACTCAAAAACACTCCTATTCGAGTGAGTAAATCGCATCCACAGATTTACAAAGCATTCCACTGTGAAATATTCCTCTTTCTGACCAATCCCACCAATGTCTATAAATCCCCGACGAGTTCTCATCAATATTCCATAACACACACCATTGTTTCTGTTGGCTTAAACACTCTTCTCCTGAAGTTGGCAAACCATTTGCTTGACTTCAGAGAGAATCTTAATCTTCAAGAGTTACACTTAAAATGGCAATTCTTCGCTTAGCAGTAGGAGTCATAGGTACTTCCTTATTTTGCCTCCTTTTTTTTTTTTTTTCCACTTGTTCGATTTGTTTAACCTAACCTAACACATATCAACTCCGAATTGTTTCAGGGAATGTAGCTTCTTTGTGCCTCTTTGCTGCACCAATGTAATGTTCAGAATCGTGACATTATTATAACACATTCTATTGATGATTATGCACTGTTTTTTTTTTTTCCTGTAACTTGTTGGTTGCAGACTAACATTCAAAAGGGTCATAAGAAAGAAGAGCACAGAGGAGTTTTCTTGTATTCCCTACATCATTTCCGCGTTAGCCTGCCTTATTTACACTTTTTATGGAACTCCTGTGGTGAGCTATGGTTGGGAAAACTTGCCTCTGGTCACAATCGATGGTATAGGGCTACTTCTCGAGTCATCCTTCATCATTATATACCTATGTTTTGCTCCAGCAAGAGAGAAGGCAAGCTAGCTAACCTCCTTAAAATCCATTAATCCAAACTGAACTAGCTTCTTGTACCTAATTACTTGTCCTCGTACATGCAGGTGAAGGTGGCAGCACTAAGCATACTTGCGATTTTGTCTTCTGTTTTTGTTGTCCTATTCTCCATATTTGCATGTCATGATCGCCACCATCGCAAGCTCTTTGTTGGGTGCATCGGAGTGGTGGCGGTTGTAGTAATGTATGGCTCTCCGTTAGTGGCGTTGGTGAGTAACTGATCTCCATATTTTAGCTGAATGTAATTTGATGAATTGTTTTCATCTAACTTTGTAACTTTCTTTTATTTTTACAGAAAACAGTGGTCGAAACAAAAAGCGTGGAATATATGCCATTCTACTTATCATTTTTCACGTTAATTTCATCCATTCTTTGGATGATTTTCGGACTAATAAACCTTGACTTCTTTATTGCGGTTTGTACCCTTCCTCTTCTTCTTTTTTTCCCTAAAAAATTACAAAAAAATGAATCTTTTAAATACTTTAATATATATACAATTTAATGATTTATCAGTTTTCTTAATTTTTTTTTTTGGCAGACACCAAGTGTCGTCGGTTCCATGTTAGGAGCCCTCCAACTTGCACTATACTTCAAGTACAGGAAAAGGGGTATCAAAGAAGAACCCAACAAGTGGGATATAGAAAAGAATGAAGAGAAGGCTTAAGTGGAGCTGCAAATCGTGGTTAGGGAAAATATGATTTGACAAGAACTGAGGAATTCGATCCCCTATGATCAAGTAGTGCGTTCAACGTCAATAACCGAAGTGAAAATCTTGAAGTCTAATATAGAATGAGTATAGTATTATTTGCTTTTGGATGTCTTGATCACTTATAATGGACCGTTTCATAATAATATGTCAGAAACTTTAGCATTTTCAACACTTCTTTCGATGTTTATATGGAGTAAAAGTCATTCTCAACTTGGTCCGAATTTTGGGTGACTCCTCATATGGGAAAGGAGGACCAAATTGTTAGTGCCTGATGATTATATTACAAATGGAGAAGACGACAACAGAAGCTGAATAAGCATAACGGGAAGTTATAGCCACTCACTATTTTTGTATAAAACCCCGATTAAGGCTTTCAAGAACTAGTTGGGTCCATTAATAATCAGCTTTCACTTTGAGCTAATGCTGAGTGATTAACTCTCTATTATCTCTGGAAAATTAGTGCGCTGCTACTGATTTATGACATTTGTCTGTCTTAGCAACCAATCTTCCGGATTAGATGGGACGTTTGTTTCTATAAAATGATCAAGGGAAAAATTTTCGAAAATCGGAAAACATGAGTTTTGTGACATTTCAGATAGGATGTAAGTTTCATAATTTATATACAGAAAAAGAAGAAAAATGTTAATTTTTTAAAAATTTATGAAAAAAACTATTAATCAATTTATATATTTTTTTCGATTGAAATGCCTAATTTAGCTTTAGAATAATATAAATTATACAAAGCCTAATATGTGCTAATACAATATTGGGTGGGGATGTTAAAAGCGATAGTGGAGCTGACATCAAAATTGTGAGCAATATAGGTATAAGAGATTTATATTATGAATCGGAGTTCGACG
Source organism: Erythroxylum gracilipes (assembly GCA_026413385.1). Taxonomy (NCBI): domain Eukaryota; kingdom Viridiplantae; phylum Streptophyta; class Magnoliopsida; order Malpighiales; family Erythroxylaceae; genus Erythroxylum; species Erythroxylum gracilipes. The sequence goes on from JANZLC010030163.1 coordinate 16,588, forward strand.
AACGCATAAAAGTTCAAGGGCTCCCGATAAGATTAAATAAGGTTATGTGACATTTCAGGTAGGATAAAAGTAGACAAATATAAGAGATTTTATATTATGAATTCGATTTGGATGACCGCATAAAAGTTCAAGTGCTCCTAAGATAAGCTTATGTTTTAGATTTAAATTGGAAAAAGATAAAGAGATTGTAACCCCTCACATCAAAGTCGTGAGTAAGATATGCTTCTACTCTAGATTCACATTAAAAAAATATAGGGGAATTATGGATTATAGGATATGTTGTGTGGAGTTTAGGATCGTATAATTTTGTTTGAGAAAGTTGAATGGAGTAATGGAGCAATAAGTAGAGAAAAAATGTGGGAAAAATAATATACAAAAAATTTACATGATTCACCCCTTTGAGATGGGTGGATGAAGACAATCAAAAAGATTTTATTAAGAGAAAAATAAGAAAAATTATAAAACACTCAATATTTTTCTCTCAACCATTTATTCTAATTAAAAAAAACTCATAGTATTTCACTCAGAATATTTTCTCTCAAAATATCTCAACTCTCTCTGCACCTTGTTATTCACTCTCTATCTACCTCCTTACTTTCAAGAATACAATGGCTATCCTTTTATAGGCAAATGAATGTAATGTTTGTCAAAAAACAAAAAGATTTGTTTTGGTTACCAAACTTTGAAAAAGAAGTGGGAGGTGTCTATTATCTTTGAAATGAAAGTTGTCAACTTTGACAATTTCAAAACACATATAACAAATCTCCACCTTGTATTAAAACTAGGATTCCAAGAAAAATTCCTTCAATTATCTTCAAGATTGCCCATCTAGGGCATTTGTTATGATTTGTGTATTCTGATCAAGTCCAAGGAATGCTTGAACTTGCTCATAAGTAAGGGCTTTGTTAACATGTCTGTCACATTATCTACAGTACCAATCTTCTTCACAATAATATTTCCTTGTGAAATCATATCTTGGACGAAATGGTACTTGGCATCAATGTGCTTTGTTCTTTCATGAAACATTTGATCTTTAGTCAAATGAATTACACTTTGACTATCACAATGAACAATGGTCACTTGTTGATTTGAATTCAATTCACTGAATAAGTCTTGTAACCAAACAGCTTCCTTAATTGCCTTCGTATCAGCCATGTATTCTACTTCTGTAGTGAACAATGCAACTGTAGGTTGTAAGGTAGCTTTCCATCTAATGACGCTGCTTCCAAGTGTAAATACATAACCAGTGATTGATCTCCTTTTATCCAAATTACCTGTATAATCTGAGTCCACAAAACTAACAACACCACTCTTACTCTTGCCAAACTCCAAATAGGAGTTAGTAGTATCATGCAAATATGTCAAAATCTATTTTACTACATGCCAATGTTCTTTCCTTGGATTAGACATTTATCTACTTACTACACTGACAGCATGTGAAATGTCAGAACATGTGCAAACCATTGCATGCATCATACTACCAACTGCATTAGAGTAAGGAATTTGTGTCATGGACTTAATTTTTGCATCTGTTTGTGGTGATAAAGCAATTAAAATCCTAAAATGAGCAGCGAGCAGAGTACTTGATAAAGCAATTAAAAGCCTAAAATGAGCAGCAAGCGGAGTACTTACATGTTTAGCATCTTTCATACCAAAATGCTCTAAAACCTTCTTAATAAAATTCTTTTGAGTAAGGTAAAGTTTGCTTGCAAGTCTATCTGTTTGAATTTCCATCCCCAAAATTTTCTTAGCTGCTCCTAGATCTTTCGTCTCAAATTCACTATTAAGTTTAGCTTTCAACCTACTAATCTAAAAAATGTTCTTGGTAGCAATAAACATATTATCAACACAAAGCAATAAATAAATGTATGTGACATCATAAAGTTTTCTAAAATAAACACAGCTATCATATTAACTTCTAAAATACCCTTGATTTACCATGAATGAGTCAAACCATTTATACCACTTCCTAGGAGATTGTTTTAAACCATACAATGACTTCTTCAACAAACAAACATGGTCTTTCTTTCCTTTAACTTCAAACCTTCAGGTTGTTGCATATATATTTTCTCCTGTAATTCACCATGCAAAAATTCAGTTTTAACATCCAACTACTCTAATTCCAAATCGTGCATAACTACTAATGCAAGCAAGACACGAATAGAGCTATGTTTAACAACAGGTGAAAAAACATCATTAAAGTCAATTCCTTGAACCTGACTGTAGCCTTTTGTAACCAATTGTGCCTTGTATTTGGCATTTTCAATGCTAGAAATTCCTTCCTCCTCTTAAAGATCCATTGGCATCCAACAATTTTCTTGTTCTTTAGTGGTTTGACTAACTCCCATGTCTTGTTTTTATGAAGAGACTCATCCTTTTCTTGTATAACAATTACCTAATTGGCAAAATTATCACAAGAAACAACTTCTGAATAAGTGGAAGGCTCACCAATACTTTTTATTTCTTATGCTATTGCAAATTCATATGCCACCAAATTTGTATCAGCATATTTCCTTGGTGGTTTTATTTCTCTCCTGGGTCTGTTTTCTGCTATAGAATACTCCTCTTCTTCTTCTGATGAAGTTTCTTCCTGTTCCGTCATTATGGCTTCTTTTTCTGTGATTATAGGGACATGAATTTGCTCTGAAGAGATGTTTTGTGGAGTATGATTCTCCACCTTAAACTCCACTTGCTTGGACATACTCTTCACACCTGTATCAGAAGAAATAGGAGTCTCCTCCTTTACGTGAAGCATAACTGATTCATCAAAAATGACATCCCTCTACTAATGATTAGTTTATGCGCCTTAGGATCAAGACACCATAATTTATATCCTTTGACGCCATCAGGATATCCAATAAATATGCACTTTTTAGATCTGGGTTCTAACTTCCCATCATTAGTATGTACATATGCTGGACACCTAAAAATTTTTAAATTTGAATAATAAGTAGGTTTGTCAGACCATACGTCTTTTGAGGTCTTACAATCAATGGCTGTCAATGGAGAGCGATTTATCAAGTAACATGTTGTAGATGTTGCTTCAACCTAAAAATCTTTTGATTGGCCAGAGTTGGACAACATACAACAAAATTTCTCCAAAATTGTTCTGTTCATTCTTTCTGCCACACCATTCTATTGCAGCATACCTCTGACTATCAAATGGTGGACTATTCCTTCATTCTTACAAAAATCATTAAATTCACTGTCACAGAACTCTAAGCCATTATCTATCTTGAGTCATTTTATTTTTCTGCCTTCCTGTTTTCAACTAGCACCTTTCATTGTTTGAAAATGATAAACACGTCATTCTTGTGTTTCAAAAAATATGCCCATACCTTTCTGGAGTAATCATCAAGGTCACCGCCTTCTGAAGATACAAGTGCAAGCCCCTAAAGATAAGAGTGAATGTAGTCTAAAGTGCCTTTTGTCTTGTGAACTATAATATAAAAATTGATTCTTTTCTGTTTGTTGGATAAACAATGTTCACAAAATTTAATTTTGACACTTTTTCATTTCAGAGAAGACCTCTTTTGCTTAGTAGTGTTAGACCTCTTTCACTCATATGTCCCAACTCATATGCCATAATCTGGTGACATCTGATCCTGACAAAGCTAACGTGGTCACATCAGCTACTCTAATAACAGACGTTCCTTTCAACACATACAGTTTCCCAATTTGAAAAGCCTTCATCATGACTTAGGCTCCTCTGACTACTTTGAGAACTCCACCTCCAACAGTGTAATGGTAGCCTTTTGAATCCAAGGTACTTAAAGATATGAGATTTCTGTTTAAGTCTAGGATATGGAAAACATCTGTTAACGTTCTTACTACACCATCAAACATTTTTAATTTGATAGTGCCTACACCAACCACTTTACAAGCTTGATTGTTGCCCATTAATATAA
>JANZLC010030252.1:0-20442 GCA_026413385.1 Erythroxylum gracilipes
TTGGTAAAAAGAAGAATCTTCTCCTTTGAGAATAATCAAAAAAGAAAAGTGTTCAATTGGAACATGAAAACGTGACTAAATTTGTCCTAGTTACTCTTCGGGAAGAAGTGGAGGAAGGGAGGAGCTTCTCGAACGAGGAAAAGGATCTAATGACTTCGAAAGAATATTACTAATCCATAATCAACTTCCTATTGTAATACCCTACCCCCAGCGGAAGTCGAATCCCCGCTGCCTCCTTGAAAGAGAGATGTCCTGAACCACTAGACGATGGGAGCACATTTTCCTGACCGCTAACATACTATGCTCATAGTATGAACAGTTTTTTGAAATTGTCAATATAATGAAATGATAAAGAAGTTAATCATGGATTAGTAATATAATTACTAATATAATAAGTATGGAATTGATTCTTCCTGGGTCGATGCCCAAGCGGATAAAGGGGACGGACTGTAAATTCGTTAGCAATATGTCTACGCTGCTTCAAATCTAGCTCGTCCCAATAATTTCCCGATCTACCATGCAATGATATGAAATGATATAATGCCTTTGTTCTCTTGAAACACTTGATATGAAAAAACAAAAAAAAACTGATATATCTCTCCCTTTTTTTTCAATTTGCTCTATTTTTTTGTACACAAATTCTCGTCTTCCTAATGATCTAGATTCAGATTAGGATTCCAATTGGTTTCAGACTTGGTACAACCTAAGATTATCATTCTCGTTGGTTTGCACAATTTAAAAATTATTTTGATGGACTACAAGAAGATCAAAAAAATAAGAAAATGTATCAAAAATTATGTACAACAAAAAAGCCCATTGAATGAGCAATTCAATAAGAGATCTTGGAGCGAATCGATACAAGTTCGGCAACAAATCCAAAAATCTTAGTGATCTTCTCTATCTTCTATCTAATGAATGGAGAGTCTGTTTTGAAATCGTCTACCCTGCAACCACCTCTGAGTATATGCTTCAACAGGAATTACACAAGGGTAGATTAATACAATAGAAAGCTCTAGTAAAATGCCCGCCTGTAACCCAACAGATAAAGTACATCACATAGTCCATTTGAGGGATTGACAACTTACCCATTCAGTGACTTTGGCACTGGATGTTCCCATAAAAAAGGGGAATATCGAGTTAGGTGAATTCAATAATAGACATCTGTTGGCATTCTAGCCTTCCTTCTCCTTTCAGGGTCTACCTGAAAGAGAATCCAGTACTTCTTGGTCGTGAATATTTCAATAGGACGAGCCACCCTGTGGATATCTTTGCTTCGGAACAAAACTTAACTTTTCGAGGAATCCTTCATCAGTGGTTGTGAATGACCAATTTTTCTCAATCTTTTCGACCTCTTGGTTCCGTAGGAGCAAGTCAGAAAGATTGAGAAATAGAACCATCTGATTTGATTCGTTCTCAATAGCCAAGATTTGTTTTATTTCTTCTATATTTATATATTTCTATTTCTTTTTTCTATTTCTTTTTTATTTATACATTTATATTCATTTCTATATATATATTTATATTCATTTGTATATATATATATTTTCTATTATTTCTATTATTATTATTATTTATCTAAAAAATATATCTAATATATCTAAAAATTTATAAATTTATCTAAAAATATAGCTATTAAAATATAGCTATTATAATGTTAAAATATAGCTTTTATAAAAAGAATTAGAGTATATTTAGATAAAAGAGTATATTAGAAATATTCTTGCTTTTGCTTCGACTCATATTCCCCAAAAAGTGGATCCCGCTCTAATAGCTCTGAATAAATTAAATACATGCATTAAGATACGAAGGCTTCTTATTCCACAACAACGAAAGTTCTTTTTCACTCTTTCCTATATTAGGGGATTTCACTTAGAAAAGAAAGAATTCCTCGATTCATTCTTCCATGAATTACTGAAAACAAAAAGAAATTCATCTAAATTCACGATCTAATAAATAATAAATCAAATAATTAAAAAAAGACTCTTCAAATTAACAAATTTTTGGACTCCCGAATACACAGCTCAGTAATTAATTCTTTATAACGCACTTTCTTTTTATTTTCCAAATAAGACAAGAGCCGTTGGTGTTTTCCTAGTATTTTTCATAAACCTCTTTGAGATAAATAGTTAGACATAAGTTGATTGGGAAAACTAATACATGTAGTAATAATCAAGAGCTCAATCTTGCCAAAAAGATTAAGGCATTACATAACCAAGGTGAATCAATTACAAAAAATATCCCATTTGAGGAAACAATAATTAAAATGAAAATAGTATAGATGAAAAATAAACACCAAACATAACGAGGAGGTCTAGCAATATGGATGAAGATATATTTAATAAGTTAGGTAAGGATTTTATGGCAGTCAGTAGAAGTAAAAGGATACCTAAGGGATCCATGTAATCTCCCTTTAAATGTCTATAGTGGCTTCAAATGTGAGGGACATCATTTGGTCTATGAAACAATAGTTCTTAAAGGACTTCATTTTGGATAATAAACCTATTTTAATAAGGTTCCTGGAAACGTAACTCATGCAAAGACGTAATTTGAAGTTGAAATATCTAGATAAACATTAGAAATTTTTGTGTAACCATCAGTACCATTATTATGATAAGATACTGGTTGTTTTCAACCCTATGTTAGTAAAGGTAAAAAAAAAATACTATAAGTGATTAAATGATTCATTTGGAGGTCTAATCCCTATAGGAGAATGAAAAGGTAGTTATTTCCTTTATATATGGCTTCAATTTTATGTTCTAAAGGAAAATGCTTTTGAATGATATGATTAGCATTCATGTCATTAATAAGGATCCTTAGATGATTTCAATAGTGTCCTCTATTCATCTGAAGCTACACACAATATTTCTTTAAGAAACTTCAAAAAAGACCTAAAAGAAAGTATGGAGATACTAGGGATTACTAACCTAAAACTCAAGGGGTGTTTTTATGTATAATGCAGTAACTAGAGCCAAGGTGGATCATAAGCAAGATAATGGACAGGTCCCTAGTAAATTAGGATTGGTTGAAGAGATTCAAAGAGAGTAAAGCTACCTTTATAAAGCCCTTATTCTCAGAAAACTCCTAATTTTTCATTAAAGGAATGTTCAATATTAGTAGAAGGAGATATCCTTTGAGACTTAATAATTATCTTACATGTGATGAAAGGTTTGAAGAGGATATATATAGAGGTCTATCCAAGAGGAACTTAAAATTTTGAATGCTAAAAAGGAATGTGGGATTCTATATTGAAGTCTTGACTACAAAAGTAGCATTGGAGGAAATCTAAACGGAAGTATATAAGGATCCAAAGAACCCCTATTGAATAAATAAGGAGAAAAATGACCTCAATTCATACTCTAAAGTAATTGGAAATTTCAACTCTCTACTCAAATAAACATCTACATGTTTATGACTTAATGAAGGAGATAAAATACTAGAAATTTCTATAAGGTTATTATGGACAGAAAGAATACAAACATAATTATCTCCTTAAATGTTAGGAATGGTAAGGTTGATAATTTGTAGGATGAACTTAAAAGTGAAACTTATGCCTTCTTCAGTAATTTGTTAGGAACAATTGCTCAAGTTATACCTAATTAATTCACTAAGGAAGAAAGACATATGTTAAGTTTTCTTATCTATTTTATAAAACTAAAGAGAGTAATCTTTAAGATGAATCCTAAAAAGGCCCTAGGTTTGAACAATTTTAATGGATGTTTTAAAGGCATGGCCTTGGATAAAGCATGTAGCTACTAAGGCAGTAATGGAGTTATTTGAGAAGGGGAAGTTAATGAAGAAAATTAACAAGCCATTTATTTGTCTCATCCCTAAGACTCAATCCAGGTACCTTTAATGAATTCATGACTATAGCTTATTGAAATTTCTTTTATAAAGTCATATATAAAATTATAGCATCAAGATTGGAAAAACTTATCAAGAATTGGATTAGTTGAAGAAAAAGAATATCTCAATGTAGAATTGGATTACAACACAAGCCATTAACAAAGGAAAGTTGTGCAAGTTAGTCCTTAGAACCAAGTCTTACATAATTGATCCAACACTACTTGAAAAAGAAAATGGTGGGAAAAGTTTTCCACCAAGCAAAAGGAAAATTGTGCTAAATGCTCAAAATCATCCATATGTATAACACAAGGTGTATTCTTAAAGAGCAAATTATTAGGGGACATTTAGATGCTAGCTCAAGAACTCCTAAAAGGATATTATATAGTAAATTGTCTAAAGAATTATACTATAAAATTGGATTTTCACAGTGCATATGACTTTATAAATTAGGAGTTCATTCTTAACTTGTTGGAAGTGTTTGAGTTTCTTGACATCTTCAAGAAATAGATCCAATCATACATAACAACCACATCATATAGTGTACTTATAAATGGACAACCAACTAAAGTCTTTAAAGGGGAAGAGGATAAAGACAAGGGAACCCCTTATCCTTATATTTATTTATTCTATATATGTAACCTTTGGTAAGACTGTTAAAGAACAACATTTCCTAAGATTACTTTTTTAAATTTCATAGTAGATGCAAAAAACATTGAGCTTTTTTTAGTATCCTTTGCTAATGATCTCCTTTTTTTCTCTGAAGCTCATAACAAGTTGATCTATAACTTAATGACATCTCTTCACATATTTAAGCATCTATTTGGTCTGGGTTAAACACTAGTAAAAGTTACATGATATTTACTAATAGCGCCTTATAGTATATAGTTTGTTTTTCATCAATCATTATTTAATTCAGCCCATTTCATATATCTTATATTACTAATATCCACAAGGAACTACAATTTAAGGATTGTATGCCTCTTTTGAAGAAATTTCAAGAAAGATTAGACAATTGGTGTAATAAGTCATTATCTTATATAGTTAGTTTAATTAATAAAATCTATATTGAATTCTCTCCATGTAGATTGGTCATTAAATGTGTTCCCATATATGAAACTATCCAAAAACTAGAAAGACTATTTCAGAGGTTCCTATAGTTAGGTAGATAGACCAGGAGCTATTATGCCTAAATGGCTTAGTTTCAAGTATGTAAACTAAGAGAAGATGGGGGACCAGGTATAACTCCTCTAATCTTTATCAACCAAATGTTCATAGCCAAGAGATTATAGAGGTTGATGGAGTGCAAGGAATCACCTTACGATAGTTGGTTTCATATATACCTTTTAAGGTGTAAAAGTATATAGAAGATCAAGAAAAGGCCTTCATTCTCATTTTTATATCCTAATTACTCAATTTAAGGAATAAGTTAACAAATGGTTTTGAATGCCTGGTGGGAAATGGAGAGACTACTTCTTTATTCTTTAATAATTGGAGTACAATGGAGTATATGATTAGACTTAGAGGGAGGTTCCCTATCAACTTAAAAGTTAAAACGTAAATGGCGAAGTGCTAATAGAGTAATTATCTAATGGAACTTGAGCACATTGTACCTAAAGATGAACAAGACTTAAGAATTCCAAATAAGTATATGAGTGGAAAAATCACCCTTCAGGTAAATTTATGAATAGTTCATACAAAGAGGACCTTAGTTAATCTAAAACAAAATTCAGCTTCTAAAGGTTGCATTCTTAATATGGTTGATCGTTAAGAACATATTTAGCACTATGGATATGATAAAATTCCTAAATATGACCAATAGATGTTGTCTTTTTAAATGTGACTCTGAATCCCTGGTTCACTTATTCTTCAATTCTAATTTATTTAGAGTCATATATAGACAAATAATGTAGTTTTGCCAACTTAAAAAGGATTGACTAAATTTTTTTGAGTTTGTAAATTTGCTATACTCTTTGAAAAACAAATCAAAAGAGGACATGGCATTATAGTATTAGTCTTTGGTTTTTGTGTGTACAAATTATGGAAAAAGAGGAACAATTTGTGTTTCAAAAGGATAACAAAGGACACTAAATAAGAGTCAATCAAACTTAATTAGTAGATAAGAGAGAAAATAATGACAAGAAAGGTTGTTATATACTATAATCTGATAATTGTAAAAGTTTGGAGGATAAATTCAAACTCTATACATCCTAAAAGAAACAAAAAAGATAATCTTAGAGGTGTTAATTAATGGCCATAGGTATCTAACTCAATATAAAACCTTTATATCATCTATTCGAAACTTCCCTTATCTTACATAAAATGACTAACTAAAGATAAAACTATCCTAAGCTAGATCATGTTATCTATCTTATAAGATTTATATCACACGTATACTAGTTATAGGATGTAAGTGGTAGTAGAAGCTTTAAGGGAAAAAAAAGAATATAATAAAACTTTAAAAAAGGATATCACTAGATAGAGCAGAGAACAACTCCTTTATAATGAAGAAGCAAGGAAATGCAACACTAAAGTAGGTAGATCTTGGAAAATTTCTAGCAAAAGCAATTGAAGATACCAATCTCAAACAATCTAGAAACACAAATATTGTGAGTTATAAGTTAATGAAACATGTAGCAGGGATTATTAAGAAGGATAGTGTATTGTGATATAAAAACTAGTTTACAATTAATGCTCATTAAGTAAAATTAAAGGTGGAAATCTAGCTATAAGGTGGCTACAAGAAAAAGGCCCTACCTGAGCCTTAGTCCTTATTTAATGAGTGCATAAAATGATGGTTGATTTTGATAATTCAATGTTATTAATCCTTTATAACAAAACTTATATGGAACCTTATTATTTATATAGTACAATTTAACTTTTAAAAAACATAATTTTATTCATCATTGTCTTATTTTTATTACCGTTCTAGAAAGATATCAAATTCTTCTCCTTTTCTCTTTCTATTATTTCTAATTGGGCTCCTTAATACTCAATTTCTTATTTTTCAAGTTTTCTTGTTCATTAGCCTCTAGTTTCATTTTCTTTGTTTGCTCCTTATCTAAATCTTTTTCTTTAGGAGTATTTGATAATAAGGAAAGTTTTAAACTAGCTTTCTTAGATTGTCTATTTTTTAAAAAACCATTAGTTAAACTTTTATGTTATAAGTCTGGTGAAACTTTAAGAGAGACATGCATAGGAGTGTTTTTACTACTAACTTTTTGTGTTGATATAATATGACTTAAACTTGAAATAGAAATTTGTCCAAAGATAAGGGTCTAATCAAGGAGGAAATAGTGAGAATATGTATAAATCCTTCACTAATGTCATCAAAGGCCAAGATATAAAACTTGTCTAACAATTTGGTGAAGTTAAGGATAGGTTATAGAAACATGAATCTTCTATAATTAGCTTACTAAATAATCCACATTTAGCTATTATAATGGATGATCTTAAGGAGATTGGTGGAGTTGAAGGTGTTGCCAACTATTTAGGGAGCTAAACAAGGATGGCTATGGAAAACTTTAATATGGAAACATCATTTTTTGTTTTTTTGAAAAATTAGTGAAATATATTCATAGAATAAGATAAGAGTCTATAAACAATCCATTTGGGAAATCCCATAAACTAGTAAAGAAATTTGATGAACAACTCTCTATACTAAAATATCAATAACTTTTGCAAGAAACCAGGAACTAAACTTCCTTGGAATTAATTGACCTTGTTCTTAAAAAATAGGATCTCCTTGATGGTTTGAAGAATCTCTTTTGTTGTCTCTTTCAAAGTAGCATACTTGTTTTTAATCTTCTATTATTCCTTTCATTCCATATCCTTTGGATACAGGTACTCAATGCAAGAATATAAGTTTCAAAATTGCATATAGGAATGTAAGAGTGATTCATCATCCACTGAATAGTTTTAGAGAAGGAATAACTTGTGAGGTGCCATTGACTTTAAACATTATTCCAAACACTAGAAGCAAAGTAACATTCAAAGAATAATTGTTCCTTACATTCATCGCACTCCCTATCTAAGGAACATCTCGTGTCTACTGATAAGAAGTGTAGCCTGTCCATTGTAATTAGTCTATTCTTCATAATCAACCATAGTAGAAATGAGGTTTTGGGTAATAGGAACTTATTCTACATGTTATTGAACTAATATAAGCCACTTTATTTCCTTGAGATTGCATTAAGCTCCTATATAACTTGTTGAAAATATTAATGATTGGCTTATCATTCTATAAAGCTATTAGAATTAGAGACATATGAGGAATAGGCTAGTTTAAACCTTAAAAGCTCCTAAGGCAGAGCCCAATTGTAATCCACTATCATTATAAAGACCTTTTCCTCTAAAGTACTAAGTGTCCTAGCTATTGGATTAATGGTCGATGACTTGTCTTATTGTTATACCAAACATATTCCTTTTCCGCATTCCCTACCTTAAAAAATATCATATTTAATTTGATCTCTTAGTGGAAGAAGTTGCCCAAGCAACTAAGAGTGTGAGGATCTTTTTTGCACCATCCATATCCTTCTACCTTTCAAGAAATTGTTGTGTAACCATTTCACCTAAAGAGAATTTTTGTTATCTAGGATCCACCATAGTCTTTTTAGTATCAAGGCTATGTTAGTAGCATTTATATCATTCAATCCTAAATCACCATTTTCTTTAGGTGTACAGACATCAGTCCATTAGACTTTAGCAAAACCTTCCACTTCATTTTGATGACTCCATAGGAAATTTTTGAACATTCTTTCTAACAATTTTGTGATACTTTTTGAAAGAAATATATGGGAAATCTAGTAAATATGAAAAGAAGAAAGAACTAATTTGATTAGTTATAGTTTGCCAGCATAAGAAAGAGATTTATTCACCCATGATGAAAGTCTTTTTTAATCTTTTCAATAAAAGATAGAATTCATTGAAGCATAATCTTCTAGTGGAAATGGGTAGACTTATGTACAATGATGGAGGGAGCTTTCTATTCATACTAGTGATACTAGCAATGCTTGATTCTATATGAGAAACTATTTTTAAATTATAAAGTGACTCTTATTCAAGTTCAATTCCAATCCTGATAATATTTGGAAATGTTGAAGGAAGTCCGCCAAGATTCATATTGAATTTGTATAAGCTTTACAGAATAAAAGCAAATCATATGAAAAACACAAATTAGTTAAGGAAATTTTATTGCATTTGGAGTGGAATTTGAATTTGGTATTTAAGATGACAATGTGTCTAATAAGAAGGTTTAGAGCTTCCATTCATAAGAAGAATAGGTAGGGAGACAAAGGATCCCCTTTCTTTATTCCTCTAGCCCATTTGAAGACTTTAAAAGGGCTTCTATTCACCAATACACAATAAGTAGTAGAGACACATTCCTTAATCTAGTGAATGAATTGGCTATGGAAACTAAATACTTCCAGCGTATGTAGCAAGAAATTCCAATTGATACTATCGAAAGCCTTATTGAATTTAGCTTTGATGGAGTAATTTTCTCGAGTACATCTTCTAGTCTAACCCTTGAGGAGCTTCTAAACTAACAATACATTATCTTCAATTTGCTTATTTTCAATAAAGGCTCCTTGATTATCATTGATAAGGAAATTAACAACTTTCTTAAATCTTAAAGTAAGTATTTTTAAAATAATCTTAGAAATAAAATAAGTGAATGAGATAGGTCTATAATCATTACAGGAAACTAGATTAGTTAACTTGGGAATTAAGTAAGAAATGTTTTATTAAGCTTCTTCAATAGTTTACCTATTTATAAGAACTCATGAATAACTTCTAAAACCTCTTTACCAACTACCTCTTAGGAGTTATGAAATAAATATCCATTCAAACCATTAGGCCTAGAGCCCTTCATCCCGTCCAACATGAAAATGATATCACTATTTGCTTATCTTCAACTGGTTTAATTAGATTAACTGATGTTTCTTCAATATTCTTTTGGAGATGAAGCTACTTAATAAGGGGACTAAAGACTCTGAAGCTTTAACAGTTTCCAACAGATTGGAAAAGAAAGAAGAAGCTACAAAGAGCATAGAATTTTGATCCTACAAAATATAACCATCACTTGATAAAATAGAGCAAATCTTATTCCTATTTTTTCTTGTTAACACATAATTGAAGAAGAATTTGGTGCATTTAAAACCACCCTTGAGCCAACCAATCCCTGATCTCTATTTGATAAGGGAAAAGTGATTATGAACATATTGCAGATAGTATTCCAACGTAAGCTTTTCCTTTCCCAAAAGGGTAACATTATTAGGATTAGCAGCTAGAAGATTTTGAATATTAGAAAACCCTAATTGCATCTGCCACTACAGATTTTGTATTGGAACTCATGGATTTATTCAACATTTTAATCGCCTCCATAACAAATTTGAACTTTTGAGCACAACATAATTATTTGAAGCTAGAAACAAATTCTCCATTCCTTTCCTACATGTTTCCAACAAATCACTCTGAAGAGCGAAGAAGTTGTTAAATTTGAACGGGAAATGTCTAGCATCAAATGAGAAAAAACATAACAGCCTTATAGGAGTATGGATTAAGAAACAAAGAATCCATGAATTTAGCTCCACCATCAGGGAAATTAGCTAGCCATATAGATATCTAGTTTTTTTTTTCTAATAAACCAATATGACCCTATAGGAGTATGGATTGAGAAACAAAGGATCCATGAATTTAGCTTCACCATCAGGGAAATTAGCTAGCCATATGGATATCTAGTTTTTTTTTTTCTAATAAACCAAGATGACCATTGCTTATTAATTTAAGTAGAAATTGCCCCTCTACCTTTAGATTAGTTATCCCCAAATGTTCAACATAATTCTTAAGATCATTTAAAAAATTTCTAAGATAACAACTACCTTGAGCTTTAAATCATTATAAAGTGGAATTAAAATCTCCACATATTTACCAAGGCAACATGCAGTTGATTCCTATGATCTTGAGATTACTCTATAAGTCATTCCTTTGGAATACAAAATTATTGGCGTATATTATAAAGAGTTTGATCATAACTTTCTCAACTACAAAGGATATCTTTAAGTGCATCAGTTAATACAACCAAGATATCCACATTCAATCTATATGGATTGTAGCAGATGACAATTATACCTATAATATGGTAAGAGTGATTTGAAACAATTCTCCATCTATTCCCTAAAATGTCTAACTTTTTCAGATTCTCAAACTTTTTTTTTTAAATTCCACAAAAATAGGTTTTTTAAAAAGAAAAATCCCTCAAATCTAGCTGCTTTTAAGGCAATTTAAGCCTTTGACATTTCACACTAATATAGCCAATTAGCTTTTTTACCTTTGAAGCTAGAGGCCTTACTCCTCTGATATTTCCTTCTACTTATAATTTTGAAAGACTCATTTCCATCTTGAGATGCAGTATAAAAAGAAGTATCATCCTTAATTAGCAATTTTTATCACTTTCTAACTGTGAACTTGCTCCTTATACTGTCTTTGGGAAAGCATTTCTTTTGGGAGTAACTGATCGTATGTCAAGAAACTCAACTTGATCACCAAAACTAGATTCCAGATTTGGACTACTCACACGCATAACAACATCAGTGGAATTATGTTGTTGTTAAGATATCTTAGGAATTGGATCAACTTCAGAAGGTTAAGAATTCTCATTAAAAACAGGTGAATCTACCTCAGCTTTCCTTGAACTGGAATAACCTCTACTGTTCTTCATCGCCTCCTAAGAGCAGAACTTGTAAGAACTATTGTTTTTAGAAGGAAATTTGAGAGAAATAGAGAAGGAAGAGCTTTTAATTTATAAAACTACTGGTGTTACCAATTAGCTCTTCCTAATACCATCTTTTGCTTGAAAGATAGATGTAAATGACTATTTGGAGTGGGAGAAGCATGTGGAGCTAGTTTTGTTAAGTCAAAATGACTTTACGATTAATAATTTTGATGAAACCAAATAATAATAAAAGAAAGGAAAGTGAGACGATGCGGAAGTGGGACGGAAGCTCAAGCAAAAGTGAGACAATGCGGAAGTGAGATGGAAGCTCAAGCAAAAGTGAGACGATGCGAAAGTGAGATGGAAGCCTAAGAAAAAGTGAGATGGAAGAAAATGAGACGCAAAAAATAGACGAAAGAAAAAGTAAGACGATAGAAATGAGACGCAGAAAACAGACGGAAGAAAAAGTGAGACGATAGAAATGAAACGCAAAAAACAGACGAAAGAAAAAGTGAGACAAAAGAAATGAGACACAAAAAACAGACGGAAGAAAAAGTGAGACGATAGAAATGAGACGCAAAAAATAGACGGAAGAAACTAAGATGAAGACCCGATACCACGTCGAATGATTAATCAGGTTGAGTTAGTTACAGAACTCAACTGAATAACTAATTCTTCAAATATCAAGAAACAAGAAGAAAGAAACAGTTATCAAGAAGTGGTTGAAGACGAAGGCTATAAATATGAGTCAAAGTCGAAGACTGCAGAAGTTAGAGATTTTAAGAAGCTTAGCAAATCAGAAGAGATCAGTGAATTTTAAAAAAAGAGAGAGATTTAAAAGCTATAAATATCGGTGCTAAACTTAGAGCTATCTTTATCTGTAACAAAGCTCGAAACATCTTTCAGTAGAAAGAAGAAAAACAGATAGCCTGAAGAGGCTAAGTATGAAAAGAATACTTGTTGTAAGAGACCTAAAGAGGCTCGGAGAAAAGAATACTAGTATTATTGTGAAGTATAGTGAAATCTCAGAAAAGATTCTGAGGACTGGACGTAGCCTACGGTTTGGGGTGAACTAGTATAAACGGCTACATCGACTCTCACTCTTAAACTCTCAACCTTTACTCTTACTGTTTTATACAAGTGTTTAGAAATAAATTGCAATACGTCACAATACTGATTTTCAATAGTTTTGAGAAAAAGCAAGTTTTTCAAGAAGCTCATAAAAGAGGGGATCATAAAAAAGAATACACAATTCAACCCCCCTTCTTGTGCATTTTGTATATTAAATATTAAGTCTATACTGACGTGCGATTCACTTCAGTGTTGACTTGTGTTCTTGACTTTCTTGGTTTTCACTCTTGGCTCTACTTCTTGAGTATCCTGCAATGAAAAATAATAATTTGTAGTGTCAATTGTCCTAAAAATCAATTGAGTGCAATTACTAACTATTTATGACAATTTTACCTTCAAACTATATTAATTCATAGCAAGCACTCATAAACTAAATTAAGCACAATATCCGATAATAAAAGCCAAAAAGTACAACAAAAATCATGAAATTGTCATCTCATAATATAGAAAACTTGGGTTCAATCATAATTTCAAAGGCCTAAACATTATTAGAAAATCCTGAATTTTAGGCGCTATCTAAAGAGAATGTGGTTGTTAATAATCTTTAACATGAAGGGGGAAGAAAAAGTTGAAGATAAGGTAGTTAATTGCAATGGGGGACAGCATTTTCAAAAGAAAAGAGTGAGTTATCAAGTGTTTTGTGAGGCATAAGCAAGAAAAGAGTGAGTTATCAAGTGTTTCTGAAGGGAAATCTTATTTTTGTCGACCATTGAAGTATATTAGTCTACCATCAAGGGTTGGTGGTTAATTAATGTATGTAGTCAAATTTCTCACAAACTCATTGGAAGAAAAGTTTTCTTAAGAAAAGGGAACATTAGTTAACTAGAGAAGCAACCAAACTCTTTATAAATTCACTGAAAAGAAATCACTACTAGGTGAAGTGACATTGGTCAATTACAAAGAGGCATTGACTAACCAACGTTTCTAAGTGATCGTGCAAATTAGTGCCCAAGTAACTAGCAAACTAACTGAAAAGCAAAAGGGAGGTGAATTTTAAGAACGGTGGTTAAGCAAAATGAGATATTAGTTAACCAATTGATTATTTAACTTGAGAAACAAGCTTTGAATTTTAAATTAAAACATCAAAACACTTAATAAATCATGGAAATATCAATCAAGAACTATTATAAACATTAAAGGAGACTTTAAACAAATAGAATCATATTCAATCCTTTCATAATAATATCATTGAGTGGTTTAATAAAACTACATCCTAATTGATTTAGTATATCAATAGATTTTAACTCAATATTTCTATTTAACACAATATATAAGTTTAGTTCCACATATACTAAAGAAATGCTTAATTTTTTTACTCATAGTGTAAACCCAAATATTCATCACTAAGATTTTATACTCAAATTGACAAATGCGAGCAATTTGTGACAAATTTCTAAAATATGAACTAATAGTTACCTATTGTTGAATACTACTTATGATATAATTCGAATGAAGATTCTTATTTAATTTTCAATCTATTAAGAATGTCTTATCATTTTCATCTCCCTCACTTGGTTCAATAATTGACTCTTTTGAAGAGTCTTTGATGATCATCCTTATTCTTTTTTTTCACATTCTACATAAACATTTTCAAGACTTTCATGGATACAAGAAGGCTAGATTCATGAAGATAAAAAATCATAAATTCTTTAAAAATAATACTCAATTCAATGAATATCATCTCTACTTCTTACTATTTGCTCGTATAAAACATGCCAATTAATGTGTTTATGAACTTGGTTCCTTGGTTGTTAAGATCCTTCTTTTTAGTTCACACTCTAAAAAGTTAGCTTGTGGTTCTTTATTTGAGAAAACAAGATCTATCAATATTTCTAAACTTGCCATAAATGTATAAATTATATAATGATCCTCTTCAAATTTCATATTAGAATCTTCAATTTTGAAATTGTTATCCCTCTTTTCATCAATATTAGCGATGGAATCATCACCATATTTTTATTACTGTCGGCAATTTTCATTGGACTTTGACAACTGAAAACATTGGATGATCAGTATTGCAACTCTTCCATGGCTTTCTCATGTTTTATCTTCTGAAATTAACCACAGTTATATTCTTCTTAGTGTTCAAGTTCTTGTTCGTTGCGTATCATGTGGCTGTCGATTGCTTGAGAAATTATTATATTTTGAGAAATTATTATATTATGATCAAGATTCTTTTCTTTTTTCTGTAAATTATGCATTAAGAATGTGTAACATAGAGAGCAACAATTGATATGTCCAAGTTATTCATGGAAACTATCTAATCAACACCACGAAATGTCAGTAATCGATAGGCAAGTATGATTATCTTCCCTGTGGTTTAATCGTCACCAATCTTGTAACAGTACACATCTAGTGCGAAGTCCAGTCTAAAACATCATATATATATAATGGTTGTAGTAAATTTTCCAACACATTATAAGATTGTAATCAGGCAGAGAGAGCCTTACTATGTACTAATCTTTAAGAGCCGGAAAAGCGTTTTAAACAAATCTTTGCAGCACTGGAAAGTGAAAACCATAAATTATCATGCCAATTTCTTCCCACCTTCTCAAAATCTACAAGGCACCCTCATGAATCACGACACAATAAACAGCTTCCGACAACCCCCGCAATTTCTTGCTGTTTCATGAAGTGCCATATTTTAAGACTTGCTTAACTAAAAAGCACAAGTAAGAAAACTTATCTACAAAACTTCATATAATAAAAAGCTAAAATGGAGCTGATCCCGTTCTTCGAAGCTGATACTTTGGTTCAGGTGGAGGCACACTACCCATAATTTTCTCAAGTTCCTGTAAGTAGAGGATAACTCAGACATAAGTTGACACTGACACGAGAAAAACAGAAACAAGAACAGATATAAATTTGCATGCGCACAAGCAAACGAACTGGTAACATAACAAAAAAAGAACAGATTAACATTTCAATAAGGGAAAGTTTCAGACTAAATAAAACAAAATAGAGAAAAAAGAGGAATGTAGCCAACTCCAATAATTAATGAAACAAAGGTTTGTTTGAGAAAATTCACAAATGTATTAAAACACTTTTACCATTTGATTTCAGATGTACTCTCAAGATTATTCATCAATGCTTCTGATGAAGAAATTATATATGGCTAGCAAACTGAATAGTTATCTTAGGCATCTTAACTGATTAAGAAGCAAGGTTTCCATCTTTATCAATACATTCTTCGATGGCTAGGCCCATAGAGGACATTCTTGAAACATCAGATTGAAGAACGAAGTTCTATAACAAGCAGAGAAAAGAACTCTCTTGGCTCTGCCTAAGAATGTAAGTGATGGATGAGGCAAGGCTCTAAAACCAAGCAATCTCACCTCATAACTGGAAAATGGAGAGAAAAACATCACAATTTCAAGCATCTATGTACAAAATGGTTTTCAGAGGATAAGTTTCTTCAAGGTAAGGAAGTTAAGCACTTATGACATCTGCGGTTACTCTTTTGTATTCAAATAGTAATAACAATGATAAACTAGTAACTAACTATACCCTGTCACTGTATTTAGCACTGTTATGACTCTTTTGTATTCCAATAGTAATCAACATAATAAACTAGTAACTAATTATACCCAGTCACCGTATTTAGCACTGTTAGTAATTAAAATTCCCAGGAACCACAGGATTAGTATCTGATTTTTAAAACGAAGACCTGTTAGGACACAATGCAAGAAATAAGAATCAAAACCTCATTTTGTTCCATACTTTAGCACCACCTGATTTCAGGCAAATAAAATAAAAAATTCTCGGGTGGGGACCATAGGTTGGTGGAATTTGACCCTATCACAGGCTTCATGCCGAAAAACCAGAATGTGCAAAATCCAAAGTCTTCCTGTGAAATTCCCATTAGACTATCTTCACAAAATAACTACCTTATGTTTGTGGACCAAAAATCCAATCTAAACAATTAGACATCCTTTACAAAACTAGTCTAATTGGCATAAACAGGTATTTGGTTAAATTAACTATAAGATTCTCTACTTGGGCCTGTCTAAAGGAAGGTAAAATTATCCTTGAATCTCTTTAATGGAAAACAGATTCTCTTTTGCACCATTTCAGACAACCAGAGTAGGTACCTCACATTCTCACCCTTTAGGTGTGTAGGAAAATAGAGTGGAACAAAAATGACAATGAATTACATGGTTCGGTTAATTCAACCTACGTCAAAAAAGTATGATGATGATGATGATGATGATGGTTAATTCAACCTACGTGCACGGGAAAAAACAATATCTATGATATTTCTTCATACTTTTTCTGTACAAGATATAGTGTTTTATAATGTACAAACAGGATTCTAATTTGGGAAAGAAACCCATTTACGGAAGGATACAAATTAAGAGAAATTGCCTCCAATTTAAGAAGACTTTAGAAGGAAATCCCTCAATCCCGTGATTTCCACACTCCCCTTTAAGTTGGATCGCAAATGTTGATGATATCCAACTTGCCAATGAAATCATCGAAATTCTACCTTGGCAGGCCTTTAGTGAATATATCGGTTGTTTGCTCCTTCGTAGGGATATATATTGTGCAGATTATCCCTTCTTCAACTTTCTCTTTGATAAAGTCTATATGCTTGGTTATGTCGTGTTGAACTAGATTGAGGGAAATACTAATTGCTGCTTTGTTATCACAATAGAGTCTCATAGGTGATTCTAATGTGATATGTAGTTCTTGAAAGAGTTTCTTTAGCCATAACCCCTCACATATACCGTGTGCCACGGCTTTGAACTCAGCTTCAGCACTACTTTGAGCCGCTACGTTTTGCTTCTTGCTTCTCCAAATAACTAGATTTCCCTATACAAAGGTCTAATATCCAAAAGTTGATCTTCTATCATCAGTAGAGCCAGCCCAATTTGCATCTGTAAAAATTTATATTCCCCTTCCATCACATTTCATAAAGAATAGGCCTCTACCAGGAGGCCCTTTGAGGTACCTAAGAATCTTATATACACTCCTTCAAGGTGAGCCTCCTTCGGTAAACGCATATGTTGGCTCGCCACGCTTACTGCAAAAGCGATGTTTGGTCTGGTATGAGAAAGATATATTAGTCTACCCACCAATCTTTGATTAGGGATGTCAAAAAGGGCCCGACCCACCCGGCCTGATTTTGGCCCAAGTTGACCGACCATTACTTCAAAAACAACGTCGTTTTTAACATTTTTTCTTAAATATATATATATAATGGGCTGGGTTGGCCCAGCCCTCCTGTGGCCATTCAGGCCACGAGCCAGTAAGCCAATGGTCAAGCCAGGCCACACACCACGGGCCTACCCATCCCAGTCTGTCGAGCCCTGCCCAGCCCGGCCCATTGACATCTCTGTCTTTTATATCTTTCTTTGTCAACTGATTTCCTTGCATCAATCGTTCTCCTACTTGTTTCTATAGGAGTATCACTCAGGTTGCAACTCAGCATCCCAATTTCATTTAACAGATCAATCACATATTTTTGCTACGAGATACTGATCCCTCTCTTTGATCTAGCAACTTCCATGCCTAAGAAATATCTCATCTATCCAAGGTCTTTTACTTCAAATTCAGTGGCTACAACTTTCTTCAACCTCGCCATTTCGAACACATCATCCCCTATTAGTACAATGTCGTCCACATAGACAATTAAGATGGTTTTCTTCCCTTCTTTGGATTATTTAAAGAACATGGTTTGATCCGAATGGCCCTATTGATATCCTTGACCCTTTATCACTTTAGCGAATCTGTCAAACCATGCTTTTGGAGACTGTTTCACCCCATACAATGATTTCTTTAGCTTACAAACTTTTCCTTCCTCCCCTTGTTTACAAAACCCTAGTGGTAAGGTCATAAAGACTTCTTCCACTAACTCACCATTTAAAAAGGTAATTTTTTATGTCAAATTGCTGGAGTGGCCAATCTAAGTTGGCTACCAAAAAGAGTCAGACTCGTATTGTATTCAGCTTTTCCACAGGTGCAGAGGTCACTGTGTAGTCAATACCATAGGTCTGAATAAAACCTTTTGTAACAAGTCATATCATATACCGTTCCACCGTACCATCCATCTTATACTTTACTGTGAATACCCATTTGCATCGCACTGGTCTTTTTCCTCTCAGTAACTCCACATCCCATGTCTCATTCTTTTCAAGAGCCTTCATTTCCTCCAATATTGCTCCCTTCCACTCAAGGGTTTGAAAAGCCTCATGGATATCTTTTGGGATTACGATCCTGTCAAGGTTAGAGGTAAAAGCATGATATTTGGTAGATAAGGTATTATAGGACACAAATTTTGAGATAGGATGAAGAGTACAAGAACGTGATTGTTTTTTCAGAGCAGTAGGGAGATTTAGGTCATCAAAATTTATTACCTAGTCATGGTGGGTTGGATTCGTCACTGGGCCTGACTCCTTTGGTGCTTCGGGTGTGAGGTTCTCTTGAGATTGTGTTTTTCTCGTCCTTGAGTAAACCAACACTTTTTTTGTTTCTTTTGATCTTCCCCCAAAATTGCTAAAGGAACTTCACTTAGTGAGGATTCTATGGGTCCACGAAGAAGGAACTCAAAATGCACGAACCGAGCTTCATTCAAGTGCACCCCCTGAAGTGAGGGCGGCGAGTAGGGTGTGGTTTCAAAGAATGTCACATCACAGCTAACAAACATGTGACGGGTGAGGGGGGTCATAACATCGGTAGCCTTTCTTAGTAAGGGAATAGCCAAGGAAGACACATTTAATCGCTCGTGAATCTAATTTGGTGCAATTATGAGGGTGGACATGAACAAAGGCGGTGCACCCAAACACTCTTAATGGCAAGTCAGAAATGAGTCTTGAGAAAGAAAAAGATTCCTGAAACTTTTGAACTACTGTGATAAAGTAGAGGATACGACTAGGCATCTAATTGATTAGATAGGTGGCTGTAAGAATAGCATCCCCCCCAAAAAGTTTTAGGTAAATGGGCAGTGAAGAGTAAGGCTCGTGCAACTTCAAGGATGTCTCAGTTTTTTCTTTCAACAATCCCATTTTGTTGAAGTGTATCTACACATGAGGTTTGTAGGATTATGCCATGCTCTTAAAGGTATGTGCCTAACACTTTGTTAAAGTACTCAGTACCATTATCAGTATAAAGAGTTTGAACATTGGTTTGAAATTAGGCATAGACCATACAATGGAAATTCATAAAGACTGAACAAACATCAATCTTATCACATAAGAGGTATACCCAACAAAGACTTGTATAGTCATCAATAAAGGTGACAAACCACGTTCTATTTGGCGTATGGGATGACCCCCACAAATCACTATGAATCACAATGAATGGTTTGGGTGTTTGTATATTGATCTAGGAAATTGTGCCCTTTGGTGTTTTGCAAATTCACAAATTTCACACTAAAAATCAACAAACTGTTTATTCAAGAAAAGGGATGGACACAAATGTTTCATATAATGAAAATTAGGATGACCCATCCTAGAATGCCATAATAAAAGTTCACTATCTTTAGAAAGAAATGCAAAACCACAACCAGTCTTAACATGATACTGAGTAGTGTGACGTCAGTCACATACAATCTCCTCCTCAAAGTAGTAGAGTTTCTCACATTCTTAGCACTGCCAATTGATCGCGGCTTATCGTTCAATTTAGAAATTGATTCTTGGAAACCGGTCAAATAAAATTTATACCACGAATTGCAACACAGGGTGCAACCTCGGGTCGACTCTCAAGGAACCAGTGTACCAATTGATTCTAAAGACTAGCCTAATGTTTGAATTATGCAT
>JANZLC010030600.1:0-20298 GCA_026413385.1 Erythroxylum gracilipes
ATTAATCATACTTTAGGCCAAAATAATCAAACTCGAATTACTACTATCCTTAGCATAATTCAACTCCAATTAATTTACCTAATAGGACTTTAAAAATTCAAACATCATGCTTCAAAATAAATAAAACAGGTTTGGGATCCAACAGTTTAAGTCCAACTTTACTCAATCATCAAACAACTCTTATTCTAACTTTGGATTAGATTAATTTATAGTTAGTCAAAGTTAACATCTTCACATAAATCCCTAGCCACTATACAAAGTCAGCCACTACCTTCACACAATCACAAAACAAGGTCATCATCTTATACATTTTATGTTTTCTGCTAAGCTTAAAATGCCAAATATTGATCTTTTCATTGCCATGATTAAAGGTTACTCTCTTTGCAGGATTTGTTTATCTCCATAAAGGATCAAGGTGTTTATGTTGATAAGTATACTTTGACACCTTTACTTAAGGTATGTTCCAGTCTATATGATTTCACACTTAACAACGTTCATAAGAAGCTATTCTTGATGAGTTTAAGTCTTTTAACTCAGTGTAACATCACATGGTTTTTGTATGGTAATTAGTATGAATTTGTTCCATTGCACCTTGCAAACAACTTATAGGTTAAGAAATAACACCCTAGATAATGCTAAAACAAGAACTGGAGGACATATATTAGTGGACCAAGCATAACTTAAAATACTTCACCAACAACACTTGCCTTGAAATCTTCAAGCCCCCTCAACATATTCCTTGGAGACAAATGATATGGATAAATTTAATATTCTAAAAAATTCTTTCATACTGTGGTTTGTCATAAAAAGGAGGCTAAGAACTAAATACAAAATCATCTCATATGTGAACATGTATCTTGTATTCTTGCTTTACCACCAGGAAAACAAGTTCCTCAACCATATTTTTTTCAATTGCAACTACATGTCTATAATTTGACACCATATGCAAAATCTCCACATCTTACAATGTAGCTATAATCAATGAGATGATATAGTAAAATGGGCTTGCAACATTTAAGGCTTAAGAAATCATGATCTCTCTGTTGTTGGTTTATTGTTTAGTTGTTTCATTTATTCAATTTAAAGAGAAGGAGATAATAGAATCTTCAAGAGCAAGAAGCAATACAATAAATATTTGTCTTAAAACTATGAACCGGACAAGGAAAATCTAATAGTTAGAGGAATGTTAGAGGCAGTTAGTAGTTCCTTAATTATGAAAAAACTAATAATAGAAAATAACTTATAATATTATATACTTAAATTTAAAATATTTTAGTAAGACCTAGTATGAGTGTCCCATGATTATCTTAACATCTCACACTCACATATGATAGGTTCAATAAGTTTTACACTTTCAATTTTCATACTTGGATGATAATTTGTGTGACCAATATGCTTTTAAAAGTCTAAAGATATGCATAGGTAAGGAGTAAATTGGTACTACCTTCTATAAAAAAAGGTGGAACTTTTTGAGTACATCTTGATATAATTAGGTTAAGAGTAAATTGGTACTACCTTCTATAAAAAAAAGGTGGACCTTTTTTAGTACATCTTGATATAATTGTAATGACCTTACTTGTTTTTTTAACCTCTTAATAAAAATAACCTTTTTTTCCAAAATGACCTATTAGATTGAACAATTTACGATATTTTCACAATATTCTAAGATAACAAACATTAACTTAATTTTCTAAAACTAGAACCTAACTAAAAGGGTATTTTAAGATAATCACACAATATATGTTGAGTATTATAACTTATATTATTCTTATTAGTCAATTATGCATACATGGTATAAAGGAAAAATAGCCAATAAAGAAATGAAGGATAAAAATGGATATGAAATTATCTTTAATAAATCAATTTAATACGATTCAATAAACTAGGGTGGTTTATGATTTAACTATCTTGGTTCTTTTTTAATTTGTTGATTATTTTAGAGATGTTCAAAATACAAACAAAAATACAAGGATTTTTCATTTCTTAAACTATAGAAATATGTTGCAACTTTCCTTACACGTATTAAGTAGCTTTATAACTTTATAAAATAACATAATTTATTAAGTTAAACTTAAATTTTATGATTCCTTTATTCAAATACATATAAACTAATGGATCTAGTCATTGCTCTTAGTATCCACATAACCACAAGTAATACGGGGGAGAGATGTGAAGGGTGGACAAGTTTTGAGACAATGTACATAACATGTTGGAAGAAACTCTCCAAAAATAGTGCATCCGATCCTATAGTCTTCTATACAATCAACCTGCACTTTAGAACTTGTAAACATAAGTATATTCACCATCACCAGCATAACTAACTATTGGGGTAGTTCTCTTCATCTCACATCTAGCCATTTTCCTCCTTTGTGCCTCTTCTTTTCTTTTTGATATGTTAAAATTGCATATGATATGCTCAACAAACCATTATTTATACAACTTTGATTTCATATTGTTTTACAGGAAATTAACCTTAAAAGGTATATATAGATATGAAAATTTTCTCATTAAATTTTGTTTCCTTTTTGCTTTATAAGAATGATTATCTTTCATACATCCTTCACTTATTACAATTTCCTATTGTTTAGAAAAGCAATTAATCAAATGTAGATTTTTCCAATATTTTGTTTTTTTAATTTTAGGATTTCATTAAAAATTTACCTTTTATAGATTTAAATGTCCTTTATTTCTTATATTTGTTATGCCTGTTTTAGAAAATTTTGTGAAACTAATTTTATTTACTTATATACCTCATTTAATAGTAGAAGTTGCCAAATTTTGATTTAAAAGATTTGGTTTTAAAAAAGATATTATATTATTAAGAATAACTACTTAGAAAGTCATTTTTTATATACAATTTTATTAAATATTCTACAAAAAAATTTAATTTATACCATGTAATTTAATTACATTTCATGTCTTGTAACTAAAAACATACATTGTTGTACAACCTAATATTTTATCTAAGTTATTTTTTGAAGACCTCGAAAGGAATTAAAATATACAAAAAATAATCAATGGAGTTGATTGTATCACAAACACAACCTAAATTACTACTTACAATTCACATCGAGTATCAAGTATACTCAAGTCTAATAAAAAAATAAGCTCACTTTGGAGTCAATTCCAATTTGAGCTTATTAGTAGAGTACTCTTATGCTTGTAATTATACATAGCGATATGACATCTAATTTTATTTATTAGTGTCTTGGTGATGTCCTCATAACTTTTGCTTTGGTCCTCGAAAATTTGTCTGTTCCTTTCATCCCATTACGAGTAACAAGATAAGCGAGGGCTATTCTATATATGCACATAATCATTTTGCTTTGTTTGCTTGATTTTTATGTTCTAACTAACCATCACAAACCAATTAGTAGGTACATGAGCAAGATTGCAAACTTTAAGCAACATTATCCATGCCTTTGGGTGTAGGTGTATTCAAATAGTAGGCATTTATGAGATTTTAGTGAAGCTTTGCAAGCGAGCACTAATTAAGATCAAGAAGGGTTCTTATAAAGCCCTATTGGATAACACCATGGAGTTAGAAATAGTAGTTAATAGAGAAAATTACAAACTGGAAAAAAGAAGATAATCTTAGAAGCTAAAAGAAAAGCTTACGAGAAATTATCCCACTATTGGAAACTAAAGATGGAGAAAAGGATATTTTTAAGTAGGCTAGAGCTAGAGAATAGAAAGCTAAAGACTTAAATCAAGTTCATTGTATAAAAGATGAAGCAAGGCGAGTTTTTGTGACTGAAAATGACATTAGGAAAGGATGATAGAGGTAATTCTATATCCTTTTTAATGAAGGCATAGAGGACAACATCTCTTTAGGTGATCTTAGTATATTTGAGAGATATCCTAACCTTACTTGTTATAGATAGATTATAATGGAAGAAATTAAAAGGGCTTTGATGGAGATGAAGAGTAAAAAGGTAGTAGGGCATGATGAGATACCTATAAGGATGTAGAAGTGTTTTAGGTAAAGAGGATCTTACTTAGCTAGCCAAGTTTTTTAATGTGATCCTTAAGTCTGCCAAAGTACTGGATGAGTAGAGACTTAGTATACTAATTCTTTTTTACAAAAACAAAGGGGACATCTAAAGCTCTAACAAATATAGAGGCATTAAACTACTTAGTCATACAATGAAATTATGTGAGAAGGTTATTGAGAAGAGAGTAAGCAAAGATGCTTCTATCTCAAAAAACTAGTTTGAGATCATGTTAGGAAGGTTCACGATAGAAGCTTTACATCTCTTTAAAAGATTAATGGAATGTTAGATGGAAAGACAATGTATCTACATATGATTTTATTGGTTTATAAAAGGCGTATGACAAGGTACTAAGGGAAATCAAGTGAAGGTGTTTAGAAGTTAAGGGAATCCTTATGATCTATATATGGGTTATGAGGGATATGTATAAAGTGCAAAGACTAAAGTAAGGATGATAGAATGAGATACATAACATTTTCTATTAATATTGTCTTACACTAAGGCTCCTTATTGAGCCCCTTTTTGTTTCTAGTAGTGATGGATGAGATCACCAAGAATATCCAAGGAGTTGTGCGTTGGTATATGTTGTTTGTTGTGACATTCGGAAGAGATAATCAATGTCAAGCTAGAACTTTGGAAGAATACATTAGAATTGAAGGGCTTTAAACTGAGCAAGACTAAGAATGGGTACTTAGAGTGTAACTTTTCGGGTCATAGGGTGGCTTTCGATATGGAGGTAAAGATTGGTTTAGAAGTTATACCACAAAAGAGTATTTTAAATATCTAGGATGTATCATCTAAAGCAATGGAGAGATTATTGAAGATATAGTTCATCGTATCAGATTCAGGGTGACTTAAATGGAGATGTGTATTGAGAGTTTTATGTGATAAGAAAATACCACTCAAGCTCAAAGGTAAATTATATCGTTTAGAGATTAGGCCGACCATACTCTATGGGACGGAGTGTTGGCCCATTAAGAATGTGCATAGTCATGAGCTAATGACAGAGGAAATGAGGATACT
Organism: Erythroxylum gracilipes; assembly: GCA_026413385.1. Lineage (NCBI taxonomy): Eukaryota > Viridiplantae > Streptophyta > Magnoliopsida > Malpighiales > Erythroxylaceae > Erythroxylum > Erythroxylum gracilipes. The sequence continues at coordinate 5,016 of JANZLC010030600.1, forward strand.
ATATTAGATGTGTAACCTCACTAGAAGAAATAAGGTCAAGAATGTAATGGTAAGAGATAAACTAAAAGTGACTAATATTAATGGAAAATTAAGAGAGATAAGCTTAGGTGGTTCAGATATGTTAAGAGGTGACACCTTGAAGCTCTAGTGAGAAGATACGAGCAGATTGTACTTAGAAACTATAAGAGGGAAAAGTGAAGGCCTAAGAAGAACTGGAAGGAGGTGATCAAGAATGATATGATTTTATTATAACTTATCAAGAATATGACCCTCAATAGAAAACTTTGGCATACTAAGATATGGATAAAGAATATCACATAGAGAGTTCTTTCTCATTCTCTTAACTCTCTTAAATATTTTTCTTTGAGTATTACATCTTGTATTTAGCATAAACATTTAATATGTGGTATTTTCTTCTTAGTTAGTTAGCCTAAAAATTTCCTGACTTTGTTTAAAAAATTTCTTGTAATAACTTAGTTTGATTTATTTATTAACTTGCCATATTTCTTATTTATGTATTTATTTACTTGTTTTATGTTTTATTTTGATTATTTACCTTATTCTATATTTATGATATTATCTTTTTTTATTTATACATTTTTATTTATAATTATTTATCATCTTTTATGTCTATTTTTATTTTTAATTATTATCATTTTATTATATGTATATGTATATTTATGTGAAGATAATGACTTTGTTTAATTGCAAATCACTCTAAAACAAAATTAGAATAAGAGTTATTTGCTAATTAAATTTAGTTGAATTTAAAATATTTTGTTAAAGATATTTGTCTTAGAAATTAATTAAATAATTTACCTATTAAATTGTATTACTTCAATTAATGTAATGGAAGTTATTAATGAAGGTTAATATTGAATTATATTTGATAAAAGAGAACTTAAATTAAAATATTAACAATAAAATTTGTGTTGATATTTTTAAATTATTAATTTAAATATCAATTTTTAGAAAATAATAATTATGAATAAAATTTATGCAACAATGTGCCACCGAGAGTCTTAATAAAATGTAGGGTCAAAGTTGTATAATAATATGTAATGTTACCCATATTTAAAGGAGAGATTATTTTCGATAAATTCATATATTTTAAAATAATAATAATATTAAAAATATAAATAAATATAAATAAAATTATAAAAATAAAAATGTATACGAAGCACGTGTAACAACTTTTTAAAAATGTAAAAATATAAAATATAAAAATTCATATATTTTCGATAAATTCATATATTTCAAAATAATAATAATAATATAAATTATAAATAAATGTAAATAAAAATATCATCATTATCATCATTATCATTCAGTCCGAAATTTCACAATGAAATAGAGTCTGAAAAGATTCGATAGTACGCAATCTTATCCTTACATAAAAAAGAGACTGTTTTCAATAAATCTACATGTAAATGAGACAATATAAAAATAATGGAGGTTATGGAGAGAAATTAGGACAAAAAATTTCTATAACCTAAGGGTATGTTTGGGAGTTTATGATGGAATGAAATAGAATGACAATTAATGGAACGTAATGGAATGAAATGAAATGGACCATTCCATTGTTTGGAAGTTTAAATAAAATAAGAGAGTGACTCCTTTGACCATTGTTTAGAAGTGATACTAAAAATGAATGGAATGAAATGACTTGTAATATTTTTTTCCAAAATTATCCTTATAATAATATATGCATAGTTGCCATGAAACTATTTTAGTAACCCTAAAGCATTTCAAATTGTAGGATGCCCAAAATATAGTTTTGTCATTTTCCTATATAAGCAATCAACTTTCTTGTTCTTTTTCATTAACTCTCATCGCACTGTACTCTTCGTTAGGTATTTATTCATGTGTCTTGTTATGGTTGATAATCATTTTCCTTCGATTTACAAAACTTCCCAAACACATAATACATAATAAGCGCACGTCTATCAATGAACAAAGAAGACGACACTAGCATCAATAAAAATTTCTGATTTCTTCACATATAAAAAGTGTCAAGAAGATGAACACAAAAGAGTAGTCGATGCTTACCTGATGGAACGAAGACAGATGACCCTAGTAGCTGTGAAAGAAAACGTTCGTCAATGGAAGAAGCCAGTTGAAGGAGAAACACAATAGACGTAGTAACATGTAGCCGCGTAAGTATTTGCTAGACTAGGGTTGTAATTTTATTAATTTTTTTAGGGTATTTTTATCATTAAATTAAGGTTTGGAAGGTAAGCCATCCCATTTCATCCCTGACCCTCCAATTTGGGAGGTCACAAAATATTAAATTTTGGATGGCAAAGGATGGCTTCCAAAGCCATTAATTGTCATTCCATCCTGTTTCAAAATAAACTCCCAAACAATGGTCTGAGTCATTTGGGCCATTTCATTCCATTCCCTTCCATCCCTCCACCCACATCCAAACATACCCTAAAAGATTCACATTTAGGGGGAGTTGGATGCCCCCGAACCAAGGATGAGATATAAGAAAAGGAATATCGTCGTTAAAAAAATCGATGTTACAACTGTGGAAGAAAAGATCACTTTGCTGGAGATTGTTGAACCAATAAGGTATAAGGAAATGTTATTACACTCAAACAAAATGAAAGTGAAGACAAATGAGATTTTTAAGCCTCATTTTTCGTATGGAAAATTCTAGCTTTAGAAAATAATTAGATGGTGTATGAAGGTAAGGGAAATTGTCGCGTCATGCATAGATAGACCAACAGATGGGACAGCATTACTTATAATGAGAAACAAAATAATTAATTATGATGATGACTACATTGTTGACTATGGTTGCTCCAACCATCAAGAAACTCCTAAACATGTCAAAGTATAAAGGAGAACATGTACTTGTGGTGATAACAAAAAACTCTAGGTTGCCAATTGCCCATATTGGCAAGATAGTTATTGTCCCTATTCTAGTCCACATCAAATGCTATTAAACCATGTTTACCATGTAACCAGGCTGAAAAAGAATTTATTTTCAATCTTGTGACTAACATCTTTAGGTAATTATGTGGTGTTTGAACCTCCAAAGATGTAAAGGTATATCCAATTTTGAAGCCTATAAGTCGACCACTCGTGGAAGAAAGGTAACTTGAGTTTGTTTATATCATGTTAGCACAAGAGGCATACATAGACAAGACTATAAAGAACAAGATGATAAATTTATGGCATTCAAGGCCCAAACATATGGGCCACAATCATTTGAAGGTGATGATAAAGAAACCATAGTTAGAGGCCTAACAAGTTTAGATATATGAGACAATATTATATTAGCAAATGTCAGTATGGTAAAACTCACAAGTTAGCATGTGATGAATTGAGATACAGAGAACATACATTATTAAAGTTAGTGCACTCAGATGTTTTCGGACTGGTAAAATAACTATCAATAAGCAAAGTTCAATACATGATTATATTTATCAATGATTTCTCGAGGTACGTATAAGTAGACTTTATAAAGGAGAAATAAAAAGTTCTAACAAAGTTTAAGGATTTTAATTAGAGAGAAGATTGGAAGGAAATAGGATACATAATTGTTGCCCAGGAATCGATAGTGGGGGAGAATATACTTCAAAGGAATTCATTCAATGCCTGCATAAGTGTGGAATACAATGATAGTTAACGTTAATACTCTACAACAAAATGAAGATGTAGAAAGGAAGAGTTGACACTTGGTGGAGATATTTTAGAGCATGTTGTATGCTAAAGCATTCCACCACAAATTTGGGTAGAGTACATGAAAAATGATGTGTATGCAATTAACAAGCTACCTCAAGCAAGGCACGAGTTTATTTCACCATATGAGAAACTGTGGGGCATAAAAATTTGGAACATTGGTGTGTTGTTTTGTTCTGGATGGGAGGGTGAGATGTAAGGAGTTTTGGAGCCTCTGTTTTTATTTCTGTACGTCTCCTTGTGAAACCAAGCCCCTGCCCTTTACTCAACAATTGCTTTGGATAGGATAGATTGTTCTAGTGTCTTGAGAGTCCACTGATTGAGTAGTCTCTAACGTTGTACATTCATTTAGATCTTTATAAAATTTTCTGATTTAACCCAAAAAAAACTATTTGTAAGTTATTTTCGAGTTTTTGTGTGTGTTTACTATATGTTTGTTATCACATCATAATTTTACTGGTATTAAAGCTTTAAAACCAATTTCAAATAATAGTTGATATATTCATATTATCTCGCACATTGCCAGTGTCGTAACTTTGTATTCAAATTCTACGCTAGATTTAAACACAACATTTTTTTCTTACTTTTCCATTAGACAAAATTTTCTCCATCAAAGACATAATAGCTAGTTGTAGATTCTCGATCAATATTAAAACCTACCCAAGAAACATTTTAAAAGCATTCAATGTGTCTATGTCCTTGATTTTCATACAATATCCCCTGTCCAGGAGCTCTTTGTAGGTAGCATAAGCTTTGTTCTAAAAATTAACTTGTAACACTGACATAATATGCAATATTATGGCAAGTTACTATAAGATAGTTTAATTTTCTGACCAATCTTTGATATTTTTCAAGAACTTCCAACAAATCTCCATATTTGGTGAGTTTAATTTCTAACCAATCTTTGATATTTTCAAGAACTTCCCGCAAATCTCCATCTTTGGTGAGTCGTAAATTACGGGCATTAGGGTAATACTTGGCTCAACTCCTAACTTTCTTATCTCAGTTAATAGATTAAGTACATATTTTCTTTAGGATAGGAAAATTCCTTTCTTACTTATCATTACTTCTACTCACATAAAATATTTCATAGCTTCTAGATCCTACACGTGAAATTAACTGTAAAGAAAGGATTTTAATGATGAGATGCCCATATAGTCACTTCTGGTAATGACTATATCATCCAAATGCACAATAAGAAGAATAATCTCAAATTTAGATTATTTATAAAAGACTGAGTGATCAAATTTGCTCTTATTCAATCCAAACCTTTCTTCGACTTGACTAAATTTTCTAAAATAACCCAAGGGGTTGCCCATACACACTTCCTTTTGAAGATCACTATGTAAGAAGGCATTTTTGATATCTGACTAGTGTAAGGGCCAATTAAATGTAGCTTCTATAAAAATGAATAGACAGATAGAAATTAGTTTATCAGCAAGTGACAAAGTATCAAAATAATCCACATTATAAGTCTGAGCATAGACTTTTACAACAATTCATGCTTTAAATCAAGTCACTGAGTCATCATAATTGACTTTACTTGTAAAAACCCATTTATATATGATGGATATCTTTCTAACAACTAACTTTACTAAATTCCACATACCATTAGCATCTAATGTATTCATCTCCTTTATCACAACATTATGCCAAGCAAGATAGGATAAAGCTTCACAAACAATTTTCAGGAGAGACATGGAATTAAGTGAGGTAATAAAAGAACATGAAGATGAAGACAAATGATCATAAGAAACAAAAGAGGAAATGAGAAAAGTTCATTGGCATTTACCTTTGAGAAGGACAATTGGGAGATCATCTAATGTCAAATCTGATGTCGAAGAAGAAACAAGTAACGAGTTCATATTAGGATGATTTCTTCTTCTAGAATAGACTAGATGAATAAATGGTGGTTATGGTTGTATAGTGGTACATTATTAATCTAATGGGCAGCCTCATAAATTAATAGATTGTCATTCGCCTTTATAGGATGGAAGAAAGAAATATGTTTGAAAAAGGTAACATCGGTAGATACAAGATATTTGTTGAAAGTTGGATAGTAACATTGATATCCTTTTTGTAAATGAGAGTAGCATAAAAATACACATTTCAAATATTTAATATCTAGTGTAACGCCCCAAATTAGGAGTTAGCATATTAAGATATCAGTGTAATATTCTGTTTTATTTGTTCTGTCTTGGGTGGCATCCACATATCCTCCCAGGGGGTATTTGGGTGTTACATCTAGCTTACTGACTGGAAGGATAACATCATGAACAAAACAAATACTACCAAAAATTCATGGTGTAAAAGAGAATATGAGTTTAGTAAAGAAATGGATGTTATAAGGAATCTCACCCCAAAGAACAAATGAAGGCATACAATTGATCAAAAAAACAAGTTTTGGAGACCACATCAAACTAAAATTGTTTAGGATCATTCATTTGGAATAAGAGTTCTTTGTCTTTTTCAAGCAAATCACAGTTTTTTACATGAAGATTGATAAAGAATACCATTTTAAAGCATGTAGTGTTGGAACAATGTGGAAAAGTATTCTTTGGCATTATCACTTCGTAAAGTATAGATAAAAAGATTAAATTTTGTTTTGATTTTGATAAAAAAAGGTAGTAAAATAGGAGAATAGTTTGAAATGATTGTTTATTGGATAAAGCCAAGTCACATGAGAAAAATTGTCAACAAATGCAACAAAGTATTAAAAACCAATTTTAGACACTATAATACAAAGACCTTAAATAATAGAATGTCAAAAAGGAAAACTAAATCATTTATTAACTCAGGGAAGAGACGACACATAATAGTATTTGACGAATTGAAAAAATTCACATTCTAAGCTAGAATCATTTTGAAATTGAGGACATAACCTCTTCAATAAAGGTAGAGAGGGGTGTCTTGAGTGACAATGAGCTTCAAAAGGGGGTAGAACAAGCTATCGATCGAGTCACTTGGGTATCCAGAATGTATAGACCTCCTAAGTCAAATCCTTTACTAATAATCTTTTTCGTCATAAGATCTTGAAAAAGACAATGATCAGGAAAGAACAAGACATAACAATTTAAGGGACGAGTAAGTTTACTCACATATAGTAAATTAAATGACAATCCAGGTAAGTGTAAGACAAAGGATAATAATAATAGTGGAGTAAGGTTAGGACTGAAAGAGCCAATAACAAAGGAAGTAGATCCATCTAATAAGGTAACATAGGAAGGAGATAAGTGTCTTTGGAAAGTTAAAAAAAGATTGGGATTACCTGTCATATGATCTAAAGCATTAGAATCAATGGCCTATTGAAAGGAAGAGGAAAAAAGATATGTAGGTGTGTTACTTGAGTCAGTCATAACGGAGATAGGGTAAGATGAACTTTTTAATGCTTATTGGTACTGAATAAATTTGATAAATTCATCTTCGAAAACTGTAATTGACTTAGTAGCGGATGAGCTAGATGACATAGCAGTAGCTGCTACATGACATAGTAGTAGAGTAAGTTTTCTAATTTTTATTTTGTAGCTTTTAACAAGTGCATTTGGTGTGATAAGGTTTATGACAATATTGTAAGATGATTCATTTAGTATCTTGAATCCAAATTCCTGTTCCATCTTTGTTAGTATTCCACTAGGATGATTTTTCATGGTCATAATCATTATTTCGACTCACAAGAGAACTAGAGGTTTGAGGGGTAGAGTAATAAATGCATTAGTGTTTATATGGAGTATTTGAGTAAATACCTCATGTAAGAAGGAAATTTCGGCGTTGGAAAGAATCTAAGACTTAATCTTAAACAGTAAGTTAAGTCCAGCTAAAAAACTCATAATTGCCATATGCTTCTATTAAGATTGTTGAACCTTAATATTAGGGCTAAATGGTAACAAAACTTTTAATTCTTTGTAGATCTTTTTAAAGTTTATAAAATAAGATTGAAGGGATTGGTCTTGTTATTCATCCCAATAAAGTCCCGTATACACTTTATAAATTCTATAAATATTTCCTTCTCCAAAAAAACATAAATTCCAAGTAATTCATTAATGAGACTAAGGACTTATTATCAATAAAGTTTCAAAATTTTAATTGGGCATCATCGCATAACCATGCCTTGCATTTATAATCCAATAGAGGATCATTAATAAGGTGATGATCCTTAAAAATACTTTGTAAATAAATTCGAACTATCTTACACAAATAAAATAGTTAAGGCCAATTAACTTATGTCATGTGATTTTTAATGTCATTGGAATGACATTCCTGTCAACAAAAATTTTGGTTTCATCAGCCACAAAAATAAAAATTTCCAAAATAATGTGAGTGAGGCACATGCCAAACCATAAAACTCAAAAATGAAGCAAACCTTTGAAATCCTAGCAGTGACCTTAGTCTTAGCACAAAGATGTAAGAATATAAGTATGATGTAACGCCTATATAAATGGATAAAGACAAAAGACAATATTTATACAAAAATTAATATTTTTGTGATAAACCTAAGTGAAAATCACACCAAAACACCAGAGAACTAGAGAAGTAGTAGTAAGAAAGGGACAAAAATGGTGGTTGTAAACAAATTCAAATTGTTAAAAACACTGGTTGCAGGAGTTGACACTAGAGATGGTAGTCAGAGTTGAAGGCATTGATGGATTCGCCTACATATGGTAGTGTGTGGAAAGGAGACCAAAGATTTTGATCAACACATGTAATGTGTGTGTAAACCTTTAGGTAGCCAAACTTTAGGGGGTTTGCTTTCCCGTGTGAGGCACTCCTACTGGTGTCAGCAATGAGAATAAATGTTGGGACCCCTCCCTGGTGAGACACGTGTCCGACGTCCTACGTGACACCTGAACGCGCATCCCACGAGGGAGGGATTCCTCACCACACTTGAAACTTAATACAGACTTATTTTTTTAATGTTAGGTCCGTGTTTTGTAGTAGCTCAATGGTAAGAGGCGTGTTACTAGATAACAACAAAACCTTGAGGTCTTGGGTTCGAATCCCCCCAAGACCAAAGAGGACAATACCGATTAGTGTGGGTCGCGTACCTTGAGGTACGCTAGGCCTGTTAGCTCAGGTACGCATAACACGGGCCCAACAAATAAAATATTATTAAATTATATCAAAAAAGAATATTCTACGTATACAAGATTTCAATTACAACTTAACAATTATTATAGACAAAATAATAAATGCAGAGACTAGTTTACAAATTATAAATGCTAAGATAACAAAAAATTACAAAGTAACTACAATGACTCTAGGATTGTTTATGTTGATGAGAGCAACTTCATACGGTAGTCATCATATACGAAAGATTACCCATGAGAATCATGAAAGCAACTTCAAGATTGATAGAGTGCTTAAAATTATGCATAATTAAGCTAGTTTATTTTCAATTAGGAAAGAAAAGAGGAGGGTGATGGAATTGGAAAATAATCCAACAAAATATTCATTGAAAACTATTAAGTACCTCTAAAGTACAACTTCTTTATCATGTAAGCACTTATCAATCCAACCTGAGAGTAAAACAAAAAGCAAGTGTTTGTAACATATATGCATTGGTTGCATCCATAGCTTCAACAAGGTTAATAATACTTTAAAAGAAAAGAACAAAGCTTGATGAAGAAAAACAAACATGATAATTTAATACTTCATCTCTAGAGCTCTAAGACCACAATCACTAATATGAATTTTAAGTTGCAAGTGAATCTAAATTTTTTGGACAGTTGAAATTTTAACATAGCATCTACAACAAGTTGAATACCATTGTTCTTATTCCTAAATTTTCACTACGAAAGTTGGCTAAGACAACAAGGTTCTAAAATCTAATTCCATTAAGCTGTTATTATAATATTTCTCCACAAAATAAGCATAAATAACAAGAAAAATCCTAAAGCAATAAAGAAAATCACCTTCAGTATTCATAGGTGTTCATTTACTTGACAATCTCCTAAAATATATTACCCATTTTTTTATCAATTTTACTAGTACTAAAATTTGCAAGTAGTTACAAGCATACCATTTTTTAACAAATATAAGAAGGTATGAAATTTGAACACTGCAAACAGAATCCATGTAGAAAGAAATATATCATATATTAGGAATCTAACAAAGAACAAATCCAATTACCAGACTCTCTACAAAACACAAAAACAGTACAATAAACACATTGCATGGTGAAACAACACTAGTGTACAATCAACAGTTGCAATAAAGTAGATATAATACTAAGCAGAAATAAGGCAATTTCAATCTTCAAAATAGTATCTTGCCAAGCCATTGTAGCCTTTCTTTAAAAGAACTGCACCACATTCCACAAACTACAAAGTTATAGAATCTGGTTCGGTTTGATCTTGATGGGGTTGGACACCGTTGTTTGGATCCATGAATCTGAGTAGCAGTGGAAACAGAGTACCTGCAAAACAACGAAAAGCACACCGGGGGTTGTTTCCCAACAAGCCTCTCCAACGCTCAAGTCAGTTTTCGGTGAGGGTTTTGATGGTTGAAAGTAGAGAAAAGTAGGGTTCTAATGTCGTACCTGTATCATGGCAAGGTAGTACCTTATATATGGAATAGCTACTAGGTTTAGGTCTTTACGTATGATCTTTAAGTATGCATGGGAGGTTACCACCTGCAAATGGACTGTGGACGCGTGGTCCTGGGCTTGGGCCTGACGCGTGGTCCTGGGCCTGGGCCTAGCATAGCCAACCCAACCATACTTCATATGGAGACACTTTAGTTTTTAAGGATAGAATTCAATTGTGTGAATGACTTGTATCCAACAAAGCCTCATCTCACAAGTTTTTTTGGCAAACCCAAACTCAAGAGCAGAGAATCCGTTTTATAAGCAATGTTATGATTTAATTATAGAAATATTTGCATCCTTAGCTCATTTGTTCATATTAGTTCAAAATATTTAGTTGAATTGACCAGAGACATTATTTTAAGCATGTCAAATATAACTTCACAAGAGATTATTAAAACCATAAAGTAGAAGAAATTTTATAATTAAATTTTTAAACAACTATTATAAATAACTATTTCTAAAAATATCCTCAAGATTAATTCAATTGTGATTTAATTTTAAACACATTAAATGTAAATAAAAAAGTTATAAAAATCATAAAACTAAATATGATAAAATATTAAAGTATATGACATATACAAAAGACAAACTCGCTATAACAAATTGTTTGTTTTAGTTTACAATAGACTTGGCAACGAGTCAGGCTAGGCTTGACTTTGGTGGACTTGAGTTCAGCCTAGAAATTTGTCTTTGAGCCTAAGCTTGATAAGAAGTTCGATCAGACTCGAGGCTCCAATTTTAAGCCTGAATCGAATTGGGCTTAGATAACTCAATGACAGGGATTGCTTTTGCACGCAAGACGATGTCATTTTAGAGGAGAGTCCCAAAAACAACATCATTTTAATCTTAAGTTTAAGAAACTAAATTATCTAAAACGATGTCATTTTGAAAAAATACTTTAAAACAACACCGTTTTAGACATTTTGAATATGCTCGAACTCTTGAACTAGGGCTACACAACTTGAACTCCTACAAATGCTATTTGAATCAAACTTTTTGTTAAAACATATCACAAAATTTAAAATTTATTGTCTTTTGCTTTTTTATTGTTTTGCTTTATTTCATGTTAAGAACTCCTCGTATTTCTATATGTGTATTAAACACATTAGAAAATAAATGATGGTTCCATTTTAAATATTAATTAAAATAAAAATTGCCAAATACAACAATTTTTTGTCTAATAACATTTTAAATAATAGTTAATCATAAAAATTCCTAAAGATAGTAATTGAGTTGAAGTACTAAAATGGTAGTTAAATTAACACATGATATTGTAATGTTGAAGTTGTTATTAGACACATAATTTTGTTTTTTAATATTTCAAAAAATGACATTTTAAATCGTATGTTATGATAACTAAATAATGATCACTTTAGTGATTATCATATAAAAATAATAAGAATAATATTAATCATAATGAACATCAATTTATATTAAAGGAAGAACTCGTTATTTAGGAATGATTATGTCTAACTTATTTGATTTCAATATAAGACTTGATAGGGTTCTAGTTGTTTGACTAAGCACTTGTTTGGTTCAGTTTTTGCTTTTTGGAAGCTTCAAAAGTATTTTTTTCTACCGTAAAAACTATTTTAAGAAAAAAGCGAGTGTTTAGCTGTAAACTTCAAAAGCATTTTTGAAATAGAAATAGCTTTTTTAAAAGTTCAAATACAACTTTTTCAAAAGCTAAAATTTGGAGTTTTTAAGAAAAGCTCCAAATTTTAGCTTTTTCGGGAAGCTAAATATGTGTCACTTCCGTAAAGCCAACTCTCTCGTCTAGAAAATTATGTTGTCTTCTCTCTACCCGGAAGTCATCAACTCCAACCCGGAACCCATCTGTACTTCTTCTCAGTCTTTGGCTTCTTTGTATCCTTCTTTAGACACCAAAGACTTGGCCGACGCCGACAATGTTGTTTAGGAAATTTATGTCCACTTCCTTTTCTTTAAAGTCGAGGAAGTCTAGACATAGAAACAGAGTTACAAAGGACAGAAATTGTAGAGGAAGTTTTGAGGAAATAAACAATAGTTGGCAAGCGAATTGGAGAAGGAAGAGGGAGAATAAATAAGAGGTTGTTTGTATTTAAAACTCGAGTGCTGAAGAAAAGAGAGACGTTGTGTTGTTCGTTGATGATCTACGATCGTGTTTCTATTTTCTGGGTTTTGTAGTTTTCTAACTTTCAATTTTGTAGTTTCCTTTTCTTTAAAAAAGCTCTTCTCAGAAAAGCTCTATTAACAAAAGCCCTACTGATAAAAGCTCTATTGATATAAGTTCATCCAAACAGGCACTAAATCTAACTCCAAGAGTTAAACGACTTAAAACTCAATTGAGATTCAGTCAAAAAATGACATCATTTTATTTACTTAAAATTGAAGTATTCCATGTAATGGTAAGTGTGCCGACTCTTTGTCACGCAAGTTAATTAAATTAAATTAAAGTGTGATATTATAATGTCAAAATTATGGTTAAGGACATAATTTGTTACAAGACTTCAAATGGTGATAATTTTAGTTAAATATTTAAGTTTGGTAAATTAAGTTACGATCAACTCGAAATTAAACAAGCTAAACTTAGGTTGTTCGGGTTTCAAATTGAACTTGTAACATCCCACCCCCTACTAGAAGGGAAAAATTTAAAAGTAGTTTATTGTGCACATGGGCTTAACTTACTTACTGTTTTTACCGTTGTTTTTACAGGGCCAATGTATGATATAAAAACAAATTATATACCGAGTTTTACCAACTAATGTAGTACTCCACCCTCGCGGGGCACGGACTCGGATATCACTAATGATATCGGGTTTGGGTCACTCGAAAGTGGGGTGTTACAGAACTCATACCTAAAGAAGCCGCCCAAAGTCTAGTAAGAGTAGCCTTTCATCATAGTTATAATTCCCATTAAAATAATAGTTAGAGAGAAAATGAGATTTACCCTCCTCATAAAAACCAAATTTAGGAGAAATTTACATATAATAAAAATAAATCAATGCAAATATTATTGTTTTGCTAATTTTCATATTTATCAAGGTTAATATTATTTAAGTTATTCATGTATTTAAACAGTATTAGTTATTATGATCATGGCTCTTTATCTTTTTCAATATTTACGATGCTTTTTAATACTCAAAATGCTAATTCTTACATGATTCCATTTTTTTTAAAGTCTGGTTAAAACCAACATGTAAATTCTGTCTAACTTAAACCAGAAAAAAAAAACCAAAAAAGCCCAAACTTAGCACTAGAGATGGCAATAAGGCCGCTAAGACAGGTCTAATTTTTTGAAAAACTTAGGCCTTGAACTAAGCTTGAGCTCGAGATGCCAAAACTAATTTTAACTTAACAAATATTAAAAAATGATGTCTTTTATATTTTAATTAAAATAATAATTCAAGTTGGGCGCTACCTCGAGCTATTGTATTTTTTTTCGAGATGAAACACAAAAGTTAAATAGCTATACACTACACCTCTAGTCAGAAGCATAGTTATGTTCTTAAGCAACAGGGTTAGACAACTTAAGAGAGATTCCTGAAGGTACATAAAAATAATCTGATGTAGACTTGTAGATTTAGCCAACCAATCAGCACATTAATTTCTTTCTCGAGATACATAACGCGGCTTCACTACCCACTCTTTAGTCATTAGTAAATGATATCCTGAGCCAAGGGATAATTTGTCAAACTCCTTTCTATCGAGTCCGATAGAATATCGGCGACAATTAGGGAGTGTGAGTTTAACTCCACCTGGCGATATCCTAAATTTCAGGCTAAAAAAAGACCCAAATAAACACTCTACAACTCTGCCTCAAGAGGAGAATAATAGCCAATATCTTGGACAAATCCACCTAACCAAGCACCAGTAACATCCCTAATAACACCAGCAGCAGTGCTGGTTGCAAAGATTTCTTATAAGAACCATCAGTGTTAACCTTCACCCAATCATCACGTGGAAAAGACCAGCCAATATTTCTTTGAGTATGCAAAATATGCTTAGCCAAAGGCACCATTTTGCACCTCCATAGCTAAAGCAAATTGAGCAACAAACAACAATAAGATAGTAGTTCACATAACAGTCACACGATGCTCTCTACACTTAATTTTCTACAAGATGAAACCAAAACCTTGTGATATGCCTGACCCCCAAAATGAACAGCATGATAGCTTCCGGAACTGGGAATTTGAAGAACTCCATTAGCTATAAGTTCCGCACCTATACGTTAATGAAAATGGACTCGAATTATTAGGAGGGTATTGATCCATATCAAACTAAAAGTCTTCAATCATTCCTTGAGCAATGTCAAACAAACCAGTAAAATGACCATCCCTATTGTTCGAGAACCAGTAGTCATCTACGATGTAGATGGAGTTGCTTCTGCAACTCTCCACTTCCGCTGGATCAATTGTCCAAGAGTTCCCATTGGAGATAAACAATGCACGACCTTCCAAATAAATTGGTTCCCTTATATGGGTCCAATTCATAATGTCATCAAACTTATAGATCCTGAAGGTCACAGTGCCAAATCTCTTGCCTCCAGAATCCACATTTTCGTCCTGAAAAACCGCTATGAGATGATCCACATTCTTCACCAGATAGTATCTATTAGCTCTGTATGATCCTGCAGATTCTTGGCTCACTAAGGATACACAAGGATTAGAACTATCAAAAGCACAAAGAACAAGTTTCCCTCTATCACATAATGCGTAAAATTGTTCTTCAAATAGCACTACATCTCTGCAACGAGCCATGTCATCACTTTGAATACAAATCCAATCCTAGAATTGAGATCCAGTGAAAGCAATGAAACCTCTAAGACCAAAAAGAGCCACAACAAGAAACTGAAGATTATCATCATGACAAGCTTTGAAAAGAATGAACTTCTGTACATAACTATACCAATCTGATGTAAGCGGGACTATGGACAATCGAGCAAGTCCAGGCAGAGAGCTAGTCATACCAGAATGGGCCACGACCAAAGTTAGGACCAAGAGATTTAAAGAGGCTCTTTGTACGCATGTG
>JANZLC010030728.1:0-14510 GCA_026413385.1 Erythroxylum gracilipes
CAGCTAATAAATCAAAACAGAATCATCTAGTGGACTTATTCAAAGACTTTTGTTTTTCAAAGCAATTAAAAATAGGCGCTTGACATTCTCTCCCTCTTAAACTTTTCTCTTGTCCTCAAGAGAAACCTCTGGAAAATCACGTTAAATTTTAGACAACTCCTCCCAAGTCGGCAAGAGATAAACCATGCCATTGAATCAAAACTTCCTGCTTACTTCTTTGTACCCTGCTGTCCAAAATTGCTACAGGCTAAAGAATGCCATCCTCATCTAAATATGGTAGCTGCTGGGAAACCGCTGGTTTAGTTCCAACCTGCTTCTTGAGAAGTGACACATGAAACACAGGATGTATCTTGGCACCTAACGGCAACTCCAATTTATAGGCAACAACACCAATCTTTTGCAGCACCTTGAAGGGACCATAATACTTTGCTGCCAATTTAAAACTTTTTCGCAGAGCCAAAGACCTTTTCTTGTAAGGATGTATTTTGAGGAAAACCCATCCACCCACAGCAAACTCTCTCTCTTGGTGCTTCGAGTCATAAATCTGCTTCATTCTATTTTGGGCTTGCTGTATTTTCTTCCTCAGTTCCTGAATTACGGCATCGCGATCAACCAGCTTCTGCTCCACTGCTACGACTTTAGCTGTACCCCATACATAAGAAAGGAGGGTAGGTGGAGGTCTCCCGTATACCACTTCAAAGGGAGCCTTCCCTGTGGTCGAATGAACACTTGTATTATAGCAATACTCTGCCCATGACAACCATTTAGTCCATAACTTGGGCTGGGAACTCGTGAAACACCTGAGATACATCTCCAAGGTCCTATTCACCACTTCTGCTTGTCCGTCCGTCTGGGGGTGATATGCGGAGCTAAAATTAAATCGAGTACCATTTAACTCAAAAAGTTCCCTCCAAAATGAGCTAGTAAAGGCAGGGTCACGATCGCACATAATGGACAATGGCATTCCATGGAGCTTAAATATATTATCAAAAAATATTTGTGCAACAGTCACAGCTGTATAAGGATGAGAAATAGGGGTGAAATGTGCATACTTTGAAAGCCTATCCACCACTACAAATATCGTAGTTTTGCCGCTTGAATTTGGAAGGCCGTCAATGAAGTCCATGGATATTTCTTCCCAGATTCTATTAGGAATCGGAAGAGGTTGTAAGAGCCCAGCAGGAAGGGTGTGTTCTGCTTTGTGCCTTTGGCAGACTTCACACTCTCGTATGAATTTCTCACCTTGCTCTTTAGGTTCGGCGAGTAAAAGGTGGACCGAATCCTTTCCAGGGTCTTGAAAAATCCTTCATGGGTACTGTTGTGAAATTGCTCAATTATGTTGAAGATTAAGGCTGAATTTTTAGACAAATAAATCCTGCCTTTGAAGAACAAGATATCATCCTGATACTCCCAAGGTCCAAGCGCCTCCCCATTCCTTACTTGTTCCACCTTTTCTTTTGTTTCTGGCAGAGAATTAATCTCTTCTCTGACTGCCTCAGTCCAGTTTGGAATTGGACAAGAGATCGCTAGGATTTGTCCTTCATCTCGTCTTGCTTCTTCCCTTCTTGATAAAGCATCGGCTGCAATGTTTTCTTTTCCACCTTTGTATTGGATGACAAAGTCAAACCCCATCAATTTGAGCAACCATTTTTGTTGGGCAGCAGTGGTAATTTTTTGACTCCACAGGTGCTTTAGGCTTTGATGATCTGTTCTAACCACAAAAGTCTGGCCAAGGAGGTATGATCTCCATTTCTGCACAGCTAGAACAAGAGCCAACATTTCCTTCTCATAAGTAGACAAGAGAAGATGCTTACCATGTAATGTTTGACTAAAGAAAGCAATCGGGCGCTCTTGCATTAATACTGCTCCCACGCTAAAACCCGAAGCATCACACTCAATAATGAATGGTTCGCCGAAATTTGGCAATGCCAAAACCGGTGCTCTAGTCATTGCTTCTTTCAATTTAGTAAAAGCTTCTTCTGCTGCTAGTGACCACATGAACCCCTCTTTCTTGAGCATATTAGTTAGAGGACCGGCAATTTTTCCAAAGTGTTGTATAAACCTCCTGTAGTAACCACAGAGCCCTAGAAATCCTCTCAAAGCTTTAGGCGTGGTAGGCTTTGGCCAATCTCGGATAGATGCAATCTTCTCTGGATCTACAGTCACTCCTCCATTAGAAATTACATGACCAAGGTACTTAACTTCCCTTTGGCCGAACTGACACTTTTCAATTTTTACAAATAATTGATGAGATTGCAAAATTGAAAAAACAGTTCTTAAATGCTCAATATGGTCTTCCCAGGATTACTGTAAACAAGGATGTCATCAAAAAAAACAAGCACAAATTTTCTTAAATATTTCTGGAATACCTCGTTCATTAAGGATTGAAAGGTCGATGGGGCATTTGTGAGGCCGAAAGGCATCACTAAGAATTCGTAGTGGCCTTGGTGAGTCCTGAAGGCTGTTTTTTCCACATCCTGTGAGTGAACCCGCACCTGATAGTAACCCGACCGGAGGTCTAGTTTAGTGAAGTATTGGGCACCATCCAATTCATCCAGTAACTCTTCAACAATAGGTATGGGAAATTTGTCTTTAACTGTATTTTTGTTTAATTCCCGGTAGTCGATGCACATTCGCCAAGATCCTTCTGCTTTCTTTACTAGCAAAACTGGGGCAGAATAAGGACTCTGACTTGGCCGAATGATTCCAGCAGTAAGCATTTCTGATACTATCCTTTCAATTTCAGATTTCTGGTAGTGGGGATAACAGTAAGGTCGAACTGAAATGGTTTCAGGATTCTTCAATGGTATTTTGTGATCATGGCAACGTTGTGGCGGAAGGCCCACTGGTTCAGTCAAGATGACACTGAATTGTTTCAACAGTTCCTGTATTTGGGGGTGCAATTTTGGGATTTTGGTGGTAGTGGGTGAGCTCCCAATTATTTGCAACAAAAATCCTCTTTTAAGGGTTTTGACAATCTGCTCCATATGACCTGCTGAGATGCATTTATTTCCTGGGATTTGAGAACCCTGAAAAATAACTTGTTTGCCATCTAGAGAAAATGCCATTAGAAGTTTCGAAAAATCCCAAATAATTGGACCTAAAGTGCGCAGCCATTGAGTCCCCAAAACCACATCATACCCTTCTAATGGTAAAATGTACAAATCAACTGGAACTCCTTGGATGATTATTTGAGTTTGGACATATTTACCTGAGCTTGTCAATTCCTCTCCGGAAGCTACCTGCACCTTCAGTTTTTTTTTCCATTCGTCGGCTCAATTCTTGTTTTCTTTGTGAATCTTTCACTAACAAAATTGTGGGTGCTGCCCGAGTCAACCAGTATTGTCCCCATTGATTTTCCCACTTTCCCACTGAGTCGCATAGTTTCTGGCCCTTCGAATCTGACAATTGCATGTAAAGAAATGGCCGGCACCTCTTCTGCAGACTCCTGCTCCTCTATTTCCATTTCCACATCTTCGTCATTGTCTTCAAGGACAGCTTGTATAGAGAAGAGCCTTTTACACCGGTGTCCCGGTCCAAATTTCTCATTACATTTGAAACACAATCCCAGCTTTTTTCCTTTCATTCAGTTCATCCCACGTCAACCGTTTGATGTTGTTGGTTGCCTGCTAGTTGGGAGCAGACGCAGGGCGTGAAACAGGAGTTGAGCGGGCTGGTGCTACAACATTCTTTCCTTGCGCCGAGTTTCTTGCTTCATAAAGACGTGCTAATGCAATGGCTTCGGTTAAAGTCCTTGGCCGATTAGCTTGCACATCAGTTCTTATGGACGACAACAGTCCACTAACGAAGCAGCTGACTTGTCTTGTCTGTGATAGTTGCCCCACTTTGGCCAGCAATTTTTCGAATTGAACTTGGTACGTTTGGACAGTATCGTGCTGCTGTAACTTCGATAATTCGCCAAAGAAATCAATGAGTTGATTTGGTCCGTACCGAGCATAGAACCCCTCTTTGAACTCGGTCCATGTGACAGTAAGATTCTCTTGCTTCAATAATTGGTACCATAGCTAGGCATCTCCTATCATGTGAAAGAAGGCTATTTCCACTCGATCTTCATCCGGGGTTTGGTAAAACTGGAAGAATTGTTCTGCTCGGCAAATCCAACTGGTTGCATCCTCTTTTTCATCGAAGCGTGGAAAGTCCAATTTCACCATTTTTGGAGTGTAGGAAGAAATAGTTCCAGAGCTGCTGGATCTTATTCTAGATTCTGGAGTTTGTGTTTCAGAATCTTTGCCCTTCCCTTGAGAGGATTGAGAAGCCAGCTGATCCATTCTCACATTTAATTGAGAGAAAAGTTCCTCTAGTCGCTTTGCAATTCCCTCTTGACCCCCTGAAAGGGATTGAACAGTTTGTTCAAGTTGCTCCACCCTCTGATCCATCCCTGAGTTCTGATACCACTTTGGTACGAACTGTTGGTTGCCCTTGTGTTGACCTATTATGAATAAGAGAACAAGAATTTAAGAAGAGAAAATTAGATGATAAACTGGTTAAATAGAGGAAACCAAGGCCTCAACGTTGGAAAACGTTTAATTGTTTTAACTCATGATTAGACTTATTTTATTCATTTTCTTTTATAGCAGCAAAGCATAACAAAATAGCTATTTACAAGGAAACTAACTAAGCTATTCTAAAGCAGCTAATAAATCAAAACAAAATCATCTAGTGGACTTATTCAAAGACTAAGACTTTTTCAAAGCAATTAAAAATAGGCGCGTGATACACAGTTATACAAGCTTTGCATTATGCGAGCATCGGAGAGAGGGCAATAATACTGCACGTATAAGGAGTATTATATGGATAATGAAATGTTGGTGGGTCTCCAATGTCCCAACTTTTTACTAAGGGCCTTTTTTTCAATGTTCTTTTGTTTTCCAATCGCTAACTTTTTGATAATAGTCATTTCATTGTAACGGTAATTATTTTTCAGCCGTTTGAAATCACTATTCAAAATTTTTCTATAAATATTGCTGAAATAATTTTTATTTTTCACTCTTTTATTCCATCTCTTATTTTATTCAACCTCTTCTCAAAATTTTCTAAAGTTCTAATATTTTCTCATTATGGATGAAAATTTCAACAATTTTAGAAATATATTTAATTTTCCAAATATAGAAAATTCTTCTTCTTCACAAAACCAAAACCATCAACATTCTCAAAATTTTGCAAATTTTCCCTATCATTCTATTCTTGCAAATATGCAAAGTCATGCATATTCTCCAAATTTACCCAGTTTCAATCGTCCAATAAGTTTTCCATATCCATTTTCCATGTATTCGGCACCGAATTATTTTAATCCAGCAATGACAAATCATTATTTGTCAGAATATTATAATCCCGATATGAATTATGGTAGTCCAAACACTCCAAGTCAAATGATGAAAGATTTTGATTTTAATAATGAGCAAGAACATCGACGGAATATATTTTGGACTCTCAATTACCACCATATTCAACATGTGGGATTGAAATATTACTATCACCAATGAACTGGTGGGAGAAATGGATGGAAAACAGGAATTATGGAGTATCAATCATGACAAATTGTTTGCAAATGCTTGGCTCACAATATCCAACTGCAGCATTGTAGGTAACTCCTAAAGAGAAAAACATTTTGGAAACAGGTCACCAACTACTACAATGAGAATCGAAACTTCGGCCTAACAAGAAAGGATCAAGCTGTGAAATCACATTGGTATTTGTTGAGTCGGATGGTCAATGAATTCAACCAACACTATAACAAATTGATTGGAGAGCATCATAGTGGGTGGAATGATGACCAATTAAAATAGCGTGCTCGTGAGTTTTTCCACCCGAATTATAAAAAGCATTTTGTATTTGAGCATGTGTGGGTGTTGTTGAAAGATGATCTGAAGTGCAAAGCAGTTAATCTCATGCAACCTTCTTCAAAAAAGAAAAAGACTGATGAAAGTGGGTCATATACTTCTTCATCCAATGTGGATACAAGTTTCGACATCAATGATAGTGAAGTGGAAGTGATAGTGAAGTGGAAGTTTGCCCGATAGGTCAAAAAGCAGCAAAGAAGGGAAAGAGAAAGGGAAAGTCAATGGTAAGTAACAGCAACAATGAACAAATTGAGGAAAATAGGAACATGATAAAACAACAAGAGAAGGAAAAAGTGCAAGCTATGGAAAGTTTAGCAAACAAGTTGGAAAGTTATAATTTCCGAAGTGATTATTAAATACTACTAAAGGATACCATAGGCATGACCGAGCAACAACTTCAAATTCACAAGCACATGTGTTCCCTCCTAAAGGCCCAATATAATATTCCCTAGAGTAATGTAATTTTAATCTTATGCAGTTTTAATTTGAAGTCAATGTAATTTTCATTCCAATGTTCTTTAGTTTTATGTTATCATGTAATATTTTAATTTAATTTATTATCGTCTAATTTTTGTTCATTTGTAGTTTATGTTATTTTATCATTTTTTATTTTTATTTTTAGGTCATCTGCAATCACAACATTATTTTATATTTTTATTTTTATTTAAAATAAAAAATAATTTTTTAATTTATCTTCACTTATACCCGCAATTGGGTTTCAGCAATATCAATTTGTTAACTTATCTACACTTTTACCTGGAATCGGGTTTCATCAATATTTGATGTCGTTTGAAAAACTACCCGCTGAAAAGCTATCTATAAAACTACATATC
The DNA here is from genome assembly GCA_026413385.1 of Erythroxylum gracilipes. Lineage (NCBI taxonomy): Eukaryota > Viridiplantae > Streptophyta > Magnoliopsida > Malpighiales > Erythroxylaceae > Erythroxylum > Erythroxylum gracilipes. Next base: position 6,695 of record JANZLC010030728.1, read on the forward strand.
TAAAACTAGTGAGACTACACACATTGTAACAATATAATCAAAATATTCCACAATGTCTCAATATCCTGATCCCTCTCTTATAAAAGAAGTTAAAAAAAATTTGCAAGATGAGATGATGGACAATACCGATGATCAAATTTTGATGTTGTTAGATCAGTGGCAAAGGCAGCAAACATCTAGAAGTTCTAATGTCCGTCCTTGGAGATATTACAATCGAGAGCGTGATGATGGGCATGTTTAACTTTTCAATGACTATTTTTCTAACAATCCAGTTTATCCATCAGATACATTCCGCCGAAGATTTCGAATGAGAAAAGAGTTATTTCTTTGAAGTATAGAATCCATTGAAAATCATTCAGAGTATTTGCAATGGAGGGTTGATGCAATTTGTAAAAAAGGACTTTCTCCTCTTCAAAAAACCACTGCAGTTATCCGACAACTAGCGTATGGAGGACCAGCTGACTAGTTCGACAAGTATTTAAAGATTGGTGAATGCACTTCAATTGAGTATTTATCACAGTTTTGTCGATGTGTGTCCAACTTTTCAGGGAACAATACTTGAGAAGGCCTAACACTAATGGCGTCGAACATTTACTTCAGATTCATACAGAGCGCTATGGCTTTCCAGGTATGCTTGGTAGCATTGATTGCATACACTAGCAATGGAAAATTTGCCCAATCTATTGGAAAGGTCAGTTTACTCAAGGTGATCAAAGAGTTCCTACAATAATGCTAAAAGCAGTTGCATCATCGGACTTATGGATATGGCATGCATTTTTTAGACTTGCAGGGTCTAATAACGACATCAACGTGCTCAACCAATCTCCACTATTTAATGATGTATTGCAAGGGTACGCTTCTAATATTCAATTTACGATAAATGGCACATAATATAGAAAAGGATATTATTTGGCAGATGGTATATATCCTGAGTGGGCAACATTGGTGAAGAGTTTCACATCTCTAAAGGATCCCAAGAGAATAAAGTTTAAACAAATGCAAGAGGCTACAAGAAAAGACGTCGGGCGAGCATTTGGAGTACTTCAATCTCGTTGGGCTATTGTACGTGGCCTAGCTCGGTTTTGGCACATATCAAAACTCAAAGAGATAATGTACACATGTATCATATTACATAATATGATTGTCGAAGATGAAGGAAATGCAATAGAAAACTGGCATAATGATGATGAATGTCCTACCATCCCTATAACTCAAGGTCCCCTTTAAGATTTTTAACATTACCTACAAAAGAACGCTAAACTGCGTGACCGTGAAGCTCATTATCAACTTCGAGCAGATTTGGTAGAGCATATTTAGGAACGATTTGGAGGCAATGACAATGAAAATTAGTATTTATTATATTATTACTTCAATTTCGATGGATATGTATTATTATGTGTTGTAGTAAAAATAATGAAATAAATTATTTTGAATTTAGGTACTAATGATTATAATATTTTTTATTTAGTATTTTTATTTAACTAATTAATTTTGAGAAAATAACATTTTTATGTTTAAAATTTTAGAACTATTTATTCCTAGTTGTTAATAAAATATTTCAAAATATAAAGAAAATGTTTTCTATAAAAATAAATTTATTTATGTGGGACATGTATTGTGAGTTATTAAAATAGAAATATGATGTGAATGTGGGTCCATACTATTATACTTTTTAGAATGTAATGCATTGTGGAAGGTGGTGTAACGAGACATGGTATAATGGAATACTGACATGGCAAACCCATTACACGAATTCGGTGTAATGGGTTAGAGAAGTTGGAGGGTGTAATGGGTTAGAGAAGTTGGAGGGTGAACGTGTGCATGAGATGTGGCTACGGTGGGAGAGTTGATGAAAAGCAACTAGTGCGACCACATCTCTTCTTGTACTGTTTTGGATTTTAAGGATTCGTTGCATGCAATACTTGGCTGTTTGGCAATCATTTTCGAGAACCTGTTGTCATGGCTTAAATTGTGATCTCGCCTTGAGTAATAATTTTTAGTAATGACAAATTAATTTCAAAGGAATAATTATTTTGATGATTTTATAAAATTATGATGTATGAAATTTAAAATCTTTCGAAGGAACCATTATGTTGACGCATCAATATATATTTTATATGCATCACATATTTTAGCACTCAAATTGGATGCATGTACTATATTGATTCCAGACTTGATTGGTAGCTTTGAACATTTAATAGAAATATGATCATTTAGCAAAGCTACATTGCATTGAGCAACATTAAAAAAGAGAAGAATTTGGCATAAAATCTTCTATTCTAGTAAGTGTATTTTAACTATGTTTTCATGCAAAAACAACGTCATTTTGTATCTAAAGAATCTGAACCCGAAGAATTTACATGTACAAACATTTATAGTTCTTAAGAATGAGATTATTTTTTACAATCTCTCATGTAAACTAACACTTTTCTCTCTTTATAATTGGATCGTTGACTTAAGTATCAAAGACATAACGTGAGAATACCAGTTAATGATTGGTTCATGTAGGTCAGCCACATCGATCTTCATCGGAAGCCCCTTCGCCTGGAATCAAGTTTTAATATTACAGGCCCGCTTTCGAACTTTTAAATCCAAGTTCATTGAAGATAGACCTTAAAAAAAAAAACAAAGAGACGTTCAAGGTAATGGAAGTAACGATAGCACAATGTAGTGAATAAAATTAATTTATTCTATTTGAATAAAAATATGTGAAACAAATGTGAATATACAAAAATAAATCATACATAAAAATATCAAAATTTTAACGTAAAAAACTTTTTCAATATGAGAAATAAAATTGCATAAGCTAATCTAGAAAATATATAATTCACTATAAAATTAATGGTTACATCAAATTGAGTATTCTATCTGAAAAGAGATGTGAAAAATTTCCTGTATTGAGTTTTCCAACCACACAAGGTATGTACACACATTTAACTATTTATACTAGAAAAGAAAGAAAGCTATTGGCTGAGTGCCTGCTAATTCTAAGCTGTATTTACAGTTGCAAGAAATGAGCAAAGAGCAGATGGAAAAAGACTAAAGCTGACGGGTTGCACTTCTGTGGCTGATCAGTGGACTGCGATGGTGTGCTTGCCCCTGCCAGAGTCTGCGAGGTGCTGGTACATGGTGAGTGGTGTGGACCACTTGATAACTTCGGCCCAAAAGAGAAGATGGTCCAGGAGATAGTGCCTGAACCCAGGAGGAGTGGTTGGCCCGAAGAGTGGCTAGCCTGGAGGATCTGGCCCAGTCTCTAACACTCCCCCGTCAAGTCGGAGATCCGGAGGAAGACGCACGGATCCGAACTTGGACATTAGGTATCCGAACGAACGAGCGGTGAGGGGTTTCGTGAAGAGATCGGCGAGCTGTTGTTGGCTGCGAACGTGTTGCAAATCCAAAAACTCCGCGTTGACGGAGTCACGAACCAAGTGGAAATCGATTTCCAGGTGTTTCGTTCTCTCGTGGAAGACGGGATTTCGCGATATGTGGATGGCCGCTTGGTTGTCGCAGAATAGAGGTATGGCTTTCGTTACTTTTACCTGGAAATACTTCAATAGGTGTACAATCCACTTTAGCTCGCATGTAGTGGATGCAAGGCTTCGATATTCCGCTTCCGCTGAGGATCTACTCACGGTTGTTTGTTTCTTCGTTTTCCAGGAGATGGGTGAGTCGCCTAGGAAAACGCAAAAACCAGTCAAAGATCGTCGACTATAAACACAATTCCCCCAGTCTGAATCCGAGTAGGCTGTGAGTTCTAAGGTTGAGCTTGCTGGATAAAATAGGCCCTGATGTTGAGTTCCCTTAAGATATTTCAAGGTATGTTTTACGGCTTTCCAGTGTGGTTCTCTCGGCACCTTCATGAACTGACTCAGTTGTTGGGTGATGTAGGCGAGATCAGGTCTGGTAAAGCTCAAGTATTGCAGGCGGCCTACGATCCTTCTGTATTTTTCCGGATCCTTGAGTGGCTCGCCCTCATCGATGGTAAGTTTGTTGCCTGGAACTATCGGTGTTGTGCATGGTTTGCATTCTAGCATTTCTGTTTCTTGTAGGATATCTCTCACGTACCTACTTTGACTGATTAATGTCCCCCCTTCTGCCCTTGCTATTTCGACCCCTAGGAAGTATCTTGCATATCCCAGGTCTTTGATAGGGAACTCTTGGTGTAGAGCTTGCTTTGTGTCATTCAGTAGTGTCTCATTTGTGCCTGTGATAAGGATGTCATCCACATAAATGATAATGGCAGCAAAATCATTTCCTTCGCCTTTAGTATAGAGACAATGATCTGCCTCTGCTTTGCTGAAACCTAAGGTCTTTAGTGTCGTGGTCAACTGTTTGTGCCATTGTCTGCCAGCTTGTTTAAGTCCATAGATTGACTTCAGTAACCTGCATACCTCCCCTTCTTTTGCCTTAGTGTACCCTTGTGGGGGCACCATGTAAATTTCCTCTTCTAAATGCCCATGGAGATAAGCATCATTAATGTCACACTGTATTATAGGCCACTTCCTGATTGTTGCTACTGCCAAAAAGGTCCTGATTGTCACAATTCTGGCCACTGGGGAAAACACTTCTGAGTAATCTATACCTTCTCTTTGGTTGAAACCCTTGGCCACTAGCCTCGATTTTAGTTTGTCAATTGATCCGTCTGGATGGTATTTCACCTTATACACCCACTTTGAAGCTATAGCTCGTCTCCCTTTAGGTAATTTAGTCAACACCCAGGTTTGGTTGGCTTCCAGTGCTGTCAGTTGTGAGTTCATTGAGTCTCTCCATTCCTTTGATTTGCATGCTGTTTCATAAGAAAGGGGTTCGAAAGTGGATTGAACATTACCTATGAACTCCTTGTATGGTTGTGTGTGACTGATTTGGAAGTGTGACCCCTTGCATTCTTCTGTTCCTGCAGGACCGAAGACTTGTAAAGCATCGTTAGAGGAATCAAAGATAGAAGTGGATTGATGAGCAGAAGCTTGAAGGACATAGTCATTCAGGTACTTTGGCATATTGTGTATTCTTTGGCTTTTCCTTATATGGTTGCTTGGGGCTGTAGACTGTTCGGGTGAGGCATAGGGTGAGTATGGGATTTCTGTGTTTTCTGGTGCTATGTCTGTATGCTGTGTGGTTGAATCCCTGTGCATATCATTTGGTGGCTCTACATGGCTATCAGTGGTGATGCAGGGGAACAAGGGTAATGATTCTTGTGCTGGCTTGTTTTGGATATTGGCAAAGGGAAAAGTGCTTTCGTGGAAAGTTACATCCCTTGAGCTGAAAATGTGTTTTGTGTCAAGATCCATCACTTTGTATGCTTTGTAATCTGGCATGTATCCAAGGAAAACACATTTTGAGGCTCTAGGATCTAGTTTGGTCTTGCTTGGGGTTTTGTTTAGGGCAAAACACAAGCACCCGAAAGTTTTTAAGTGTTCATAGGCTGGTCTCCTTTTGTGTAATCTTTCGTATGGGGTCTGCCATTGTAAGGTCTTAGCAGGAATTCTATTTAGAAGATAGGTTGCAGTAAGGAGGGCCTCTCCCCAAAGATGTTTGGGCAGACTTGCTGTGAAAAGCAAAGCTCTGGTTATTTGAAGTAAATGTTTGTGTTTGATCTCGACCACCCCATTCTGTTGTGGGGTATAAGGGCAACTCTTTTGATGTATTATCCCCAGCTCTGCAAAGTATCTCCTACACTCATTGTTTATGAATTCCCTCCCATTATCAGTCTGTACCCTTAGGACTCTTGTATCGTATTGTTTCTCCACTGTTTTGATGAATTGGGTTATGGTATGTTGGGTTTCATCTTTGTGTCGGAGTAGGAAGGTCCAGGTGGCCCTAGAATAATCATCTACGATAGTGAGAAAAAATTGTGATCCGTTTGAGGTAGGTATCCGATAGGGCCCCCATAAATCCATGTGTAAGAGTTCAAAGGTTCTTGTGGTGTTTATTTTGTGTTTAGGAAAGGGTTTCCTATGCTGTTTTGCCATGGGACATACTTGACACTCAGAAATAACATGAGTAGGAAGCTTAATTTCATTGATACGTTGCATTTTCTCTCTAGAAACATGCCCTAGTCTATTGTGCCAAACATCAGAAGAAACAACAGCACTGTGAGCAACATTTTTGGTTTTGTAAAAGTCTAGGGGAGGACCTTCCAGGGTCCCTGAAGGTAGTAGGCAGTCCGAACTTAGCTCATACAATCCACTCCGGGCCTTGATAGCTGCTAAGATGTTGTTAGTCCGAAGGTCCTGCAAAAATAGGTCATTAGACACAAAAATGGCAGCAACTTCATTTTGTGTGGTGAGCTTATTTACTGAAAGAAGATTCTTGAAGAAGTTTGGTATGTGCAGTATTTCATCAAGGGTAATTTTATCACCAAGAGTGGCTTGACCTATATGTTTTACTTCCTGTTGAGTGCCATCCGGAAGGGTGACTGGGTCATACATTCTATTTACTTCATAATTATGACAAGTGTCTAAGTTCTGGATCATATGTGAAGATGCCCCTGAGTCAATCAGCCATGTGCATGTATTTTTTGTGACTTGTGAATGTGTACAGCCATTACCTGCGAAGTTTGCAAGCCCCCCCAACTATACCTCACTTGTGCCTTTGCCTTTAAATGCTTTGGATATTTCTTGCTGTATGAAAGTAGCTAATCCTTAAGGGATTTGATCATTCCTGTCCATGCACTCACTGTGTTCATTTTGCATATCTGTAGGGGAGTCACCGAACATGACTAGGTTGGCTTTGCCCTTTTGTCCAGTCAGCTCTTTATACCAGTCAGGCACTCCATGGATTTTGAAACAAGTTTCTATGGTATGCCCAGCTTTTCCGCATTTGTCACAGTACTTATCATCCTTTCTGGTATAAGTCTTCTTACTGTTGTTGATGTTTCTGCCTCCCCTCTTTGCATTAGAGCTGGCCTGTTTTGCCATCATGGCAACTTGCATGCTGTTTTCATTGTTTGCACTTACTGTTCTTTGCCTCTCAACTGTCTGCATCATTGCATATGCTTTGTTCACCATGGGCAGAGGCTCCATAAGCATGACTTGGTTCACAACATGCTCATATTCTTCATTCAGGCCCATTAGGAACTGCACAAGTCGGTGTGTGTTTTCTTTGGTGCTGATTGCTTTTGCAGCCTCACAGATACAGGTAGGTGTTGGACTTAGGCTAGATAAGTCATCCCAGAGTCTACTCAACTTGGTATAATATGCTGAGATGGAGAGATTACCTTGTTTAAGTTGGCTGATCTCCCTCTCTATCTGGTACAGCAGTGGGCCGTTGGCTTCCCCGAACCTTTCCCTCAGCTCATCCCAAAGCTCCTTGGCTGTAGAGAAGGATAAGAAGGCATCTCCCAACTCCTTACTCATGGAATTGAGGATCCATGACTGGACCATCGAATCAGCCCTCTTCCATCTGGTTAGTAGTATTCTATCTTCTGTTGGTTGAGTGCATGAGCCATCGATAAAGGATAGCTTATCTTTGGCACAAAGAGCTATCATCATGGCCTTGCTCCATGTTAGATAGTTGTTTCCGTTGAAGAGGGTAGTCACTAAAATTGCTCCAGGATTTTCTGTGTTGGTGATGGAATATTTTTCAAGGTCTGAGGAATCAAGGTGGCTGGAGTCACTCTCAGCTATGGTAGACATATTGAGTGGTAAGTTGGATCAGACCATAAGCTCTGATACCATGAAAAGAGATGTGAAAAATTTCCTGTATTGAGTTTTTCCAACCACACAAGGTATGTACACACGTTTAACTATTTATACTAGAAAAGAAAGAAAGCTATTGGCTGAGTGCCTGCTAATTCTAAGCTGTATTTACAGTTGCA
>JANZLC010030795.1:0-20231 GCA_026413385.1 Erythroxylum gracilipes
CACAGTAATTGACTTTGTTAATATATCATCTGCATCCTCCAAAGTATGAATCTTTTCTAATGAGATGTGACCAAATGCAATAATTCATTGATCTTTTAAAACCTCACATCTTTGATCGTAACATACATTCATTTATCCTTCTCCTAACTATCCATAATCTTCTGAAAAGTAGTTAGATCCCCATTGCTGATGGTAAGAGTGTATAACTCTAAGTCATCACTATTATTTCTACTTGGTGGCTTCATGATACTTCTTACTTTATAAATGGCTACATTGCAATTTTGCTCTTTTCCTAAAGTTATTCTTCTTTCTTTTGCTCTTGGTTGTTCTAGTTCCAGTTATACCACATTTAAATTAGTATTATTCTTTACTAACCTTGACATATTTTCTTTATATGTTTTCCTCAACATATATTTATCTTTAAATATTAGATTTTTGAAGGTTGCCCTAAACTTACCAAAAACATAAAATTTATAAAAGTGTAACATCCAATGTTTGACACCCTTTAATAAGCTTTCGTTACGAAGTTATATCATCCCCTAGTCATTGAGATGATCTAACTTTATGTTTCATAGAACTTTACTATCTTCTTTGGAGTTTACTATTATAATTTGTCCACTTAGAACTTTGGTCTGCATTCATTTATACATGTTTCTCATCAGTCTTGCCCTTTCTTTGCAACTATCACACCCTTAATATTATTTTTATTAGTTTTATATCCAAAATCATTTGCATGAACGCTGACCAAAGAGATCAACTTCTTTATCAAATTTGGTAATGTTGAATGTTAAACATCTTGATCATAACCTTTCCTGTTCTAATAAATTTGCAAGCTTTATCATTCCTAACTAGACAGTACCAAAGTTCCCTAATACGTATATGATTTTGTGTATTTTTTAAACAATACTAAAAATCACTAAGAAAGGGTATTTCTATCATTCTTATAGTATAGTCTAGGTTAATATGAGTGTTAATCTTATATGGACTTTAAGTACTGGCACAAACTGAATGACTGATTTAAAAGGAATCATTAACTGAACAACTAATTTACTAAAACAAACCAAAGTAGTAAATAAGACTGAAACAACTGATTAATAAATAAGACACAAATGTAGAATTCCCCTAGAACCTTTATATGCTTGAACTTATTTTAATTCAATTATTAACCTAATTTTCTTAGATCAGTTAAAATTTTAAAGTTATGCCATATTCCTTTTTAAAAATACAACTTATATCCTTAAGTTGATTAATTGAAATATCTTTATAATTAAAATCCTAAGAATGCACTAACTTGTCCTATGACTTTTGTTATTAGATTTGACACTAACCTAGAAAAATTTATGTGGTTGTATTTTTAGGGTTCTATGCAACTATTATTATTTATGTCAATTCATATACATTATTTCTCAATACCTATATATGAAATATGAAATTGAATCAAAATGCTAGAATATCTCAATTCAAACATAAGAAGTAATCATGAATAATTCATTAATTAAAATATGTCTTCAGTTAAATTAAAGAACTAATATAAACACATAGTTCTAAGACTCATCCTATATAGGTCTATCCTAACTTAACTATAAGATAAAGAAAACCAAAAAATATTAGTTAATTTGATTGAAATCCTTTCTTTTCTATCCAAAGTTGCTTTCTTGTTATCTCAAGCTACTTTAATTATGCCTACATTGATGTGTAGCCATCTAAATTCTAATCCATTTGTGTCTCTCTCCTTTATATCCAAAACCCTATAATTTCAAGATATCTTAATAAACATATGTTCAATATAGACCTAAACTTGAATCTTGTTCTTTTATTAAAAACTCTCTATTTTATAAAAAAATTATCACCAATACGGGTCTAAAACATGAACTTATGTTCCTTTACATCCCAAATAACTTTAATAGGGTGCTATTTTGGTGCCTTATATTGATTTGTGTTTCTTTAAAATTATGCTAAAACTTTTGCAACTTGGCTCAACTTGCTCAAATTCATTCCTTCTTCATTCAAGAGCTAAAACAAGGGTTATAAATAAAATATAAGCCAAATTAAGCATTAAATCCTATAAAATATCTAAATATAACCAAAACACTCTCAAAATTATGTTAAAAGTATAACCTAATTAGCACTTATCAGTAAGACATAAGCTAATCCTTGTTTGGTGTCATATGAGATGAGCATCATGTGTTCAATATCTATGAGTCCTAGTTAATTGGCTGAAACATGAAGCATGTTTTCATTACTTCAATCCAATTCCTTTCCATGTATTACATTAGCAAACATTAACAAATCGTTTGTTTTTCTTTCATCACTCTACTTATTCTTGTTTGGAAAGTCCTTACGATCTATCTAATTTGCTAAAAGTATAGTATCAACTTATCTTTACAACCTCAAAATTCAATGTATACTTCACGTAGACAAACCATCTTTTCTATGGTTTTTTATTATGATTTTAATTTCCTCTTAAATACAACCCTTCACTTTGAGAGCCTTCATCAGTGTTCTATCTTCATTGGTTGTGATCCAATAGTGCATTGGTGATGTCCTCCATAATAATTGTATCCTTACCTAATGTGAGTATGATCACTAGATGTTTATAAAAAATAGGTGAAGAATAAAGCAAAATCATTATTTATCATCATCTGCAATTATCATCTCAGGCCTTAATAAGTCATTGACTATTTAGTTAAATAGATTGATATGGTATTACAGATTTGTTCCCACCTACATATTAACTTGTACAATCTCTATTTCATATATAACTTGTTTATAAAAAACTTTAACATGTTTCAACTCTTCAATTTTTCCCATATCTCTATAACATATATACTATCCATAATGTAGTATATGACTCATATGTTAAACATAATTGTAAGGTCTTAGTAACTCACATCTATAACTCCTCTTAGTTGAGCTCATCTATAACTTCTAACTTATTCTTTCGTAGCCCTTTAATATGCACTTGTTACATTAAAAAAATCCTTAACTCTCCATTACTATAGTCTAAAATTTTTAGTTCCATTAAAATTTTCTACTTTAAACCTTGAAACCAAAGACATTATTGTATTAACTATGTTTTGATATCACTTATTGAGAAAGTATAGGCAACAAGAAATTGAGTAGTATAAAAAATAACAAGAATAATAATAATATTTTAACAAGGTTCGACCAATTGGGTGTGTCTCCATCATCAACAAAAGCAGGTGTCTTCACTAGATTGATCAATAATCATAAATATTACAACTCTCTTATGTAGAATAGGTTTATATAAATATAATTATACATAAAACTCTAATTAGTACAATCCTACACAACTTTTCTCTTATTGAATCCTACCTAATTTAAATATTATTCTAATAAGTCTTATATTCTTTCTAGAGTTTGAAATCCACTAAAAATATTCTTCTAAATAAGGCAATATATTATGGATATAACTTAGGACACGATAATGTATTAAGTCGTGTAATTCACTATGATAAAATATGGACACGAGCTTTGACACACCTGTCTCCCAAGTTATGAAAGTCACTAATTTTTTTTCAACATATAAACATAGACTTTGACACACCTTTATCCTACATCGTGTTCTTCTTTAAAAATTTCTTTTGTATATTAACACATATGTGCTCTAGTCTATGTCTTCACCATTACAATCCAAAGTAAAACATGCCCTAATACACAATCGCATTCTAGACTTTGTTTGCCTAAAGACTTTAAAAATCAACCATTTTTTCTAGAAATAATCATATGAGTCGTGCACAATAAAAAGTGTGTAAATCTAAAACATGGTCATAACAACAAAAAGCATAAGTAGTTAAAAAATTAGAATTCAATAAGGAAAAAATATTCATTATTCTCAAGCATAAAGAATGTTGTTCTATAATTTGTATCAATGATGTTTGGCTATTAGGTAAGAGATGCAGTCATCACTTGCCTTTTGATGCAAAATTCTTTTTAAAGATTTAATAGAACTTATATTTCAAGACTGATAGTTGGTGATAGAAAATATGTCCCCAATAAGCAAAAGGTGTGGTTAGTGTCAACACTCCCTTAGGTACATAGTTGATTTATAAAGGTTTCTTTATGCCTAAACTACGTGAAAATTTATTAAGTGTTGGATAATTACTAAAAATTAATTATACATTAACTTTCCACAAAATTATGTGTGAAAATTTTGATAAAATGGTGTGAATGTTTTTGAAGTTAAAATGCTTGACATAAGTTATCCAATTGAGTGGAATCAATCTCATGCTCAAGTATACACCAATATTATTAATGAATATATTTTATGGCATAAAATATTAGGAAATTTTAACTATAATGTCATAAATCAAATGAAAATAAAGGTCTTATGACTAATATGCCTTTTGAAAGCAAAATCAACAAATCTATAAAATATATTAGAAAACGAAATTGACCAAAATCCTATATCTAGTGAATCAAGCATGGAGAGCATCTAAGAAGTTACAACTTGTGCTATTGGATTTTTGTGGACATATAACAACACCATCATTTGGTGAAAGAAAAATATTCGATGACATTTATTAACGACTATAATAGATTGTGTTAGGTTTTATTTACACAACAAAAAATATATAAAATTTTAATATCTTTTAAAAGTTCCAAGCTAATGTGGAGAAGTAATATTACCATTTAATCATGGTGTTTGATAATGACTTATAGTATAATTCAAAACAAATTAAAACCAATTTCCAAGAAGCTAAAATTCATCATTAATTCATAATCACTTATATTCCATAACAAATTAGAGTAAGTGAAAGGGAAAATAGGTCTATTATAAATATAACATGGTGTTTGATGTTTGAGAATATGCTTTAAAAACATTTATTAATATATATATACACTTTCATTGTATTTACTTAAAAAAAAGTTCCTATTATACATCTTGAGCACAAACCAAGCATAAAGCATCTTAAAATGTTTGGCTATGTTTGTTATATACAAATTCCCAATGTAAAAATAGGGAAACTTGATTGTAGAGACTTGGTTGGTTTATTTATGGGTACAACATTCAAAGAAGGGGTATAAAGTCTTTAACTAAAAGAAAAAGAAAAAGAAAAGATTATGATAGTCAAAAATAAAAAAGTTGTATAAGGATGCTGCTTGGGATTAGAACAAGTCACTAGTTGTTAATTCTAAAAAAATTGTTATCAAAGATTCCAACCGAGATCTTGAGGCCATTATAGTACAAGATGAAGTTAATTATGATGATGAAGAAAGAATACTACGAGGAATAAGAATTCTATAGGAAATCTAATTGTTCTTTGAACCTGTAAATTTTCAAGAGGCATTAGGAAGCAGTAACGAAGGAGGAGATTGTAATTTTTCCACACAAAAAATGCTATTTAGGAGTTGGTTAAAAAACCCTTAAATTAAAGGGTTATTATTGTTAAATAGATATTCATATTGAAACTTAATTTAGACGTCTCCACAAGTAAATGCAAATTCATCCTAGTTATGAAAGGATATTCTAAAAAACAAGGAGTGAATTTAACGAGACATTTGCTCCTATTGTAAGATTTGATGCAACGATTTATTGATTGAAATTATTGCTCGAAAAGGATGAAATGTATATCAATTGATTAACCTATTTGAATAACCACATGTATGATCAAATATTTGTTGAATGACCAGAAGTTTTTATTTAAAGGGGTGAAGAAAACGATATTTATTCACCAAAAGAAATCTAAAGGGGTGAAGAAAACGATATTTATTCCCCAAAAGAAGTCTTGTATGAAGCACATTATAAAATAAAATTTAAAGATAAATTATTTTTAATTAAATAAATTTATTTGATCTTTTATATAATATTTATTAACGAATAATAAATAAAATTATGTTATTTTAATAAATTACATTATGCAAAAAACATAAACAAGAAAAAATTACTTTTATGGTTTTCGTAATTTTTGAAAACTGAAAGAAACTAAAATTAAAAACATAAACTAAAAATTTAAATAAATATTGTTTTTTACTAAATTTAAAAACAAAAACAAAAATCAAAAGTAAAAATAGGAACAAACCCCTAAGTTTTGAAACAATCAAAGCTACTTTCATTTATATATATATATATATATAAAGCAAAGATATGATGGTGGTTCTAGTATATGTTAATGATCTTTTAATCATAAGGAGCAACTATGATCTTGTTACTAAATTCAAGTAGGAAATGAAGTAAGTTTTGATATGAATGTCATAGAGATTTAAGATATTCTCTTAGTTTAATGTCAAAGATACTTGCTTTCTTACAATATCATGATTTTAATTGGATCGTCATACTCATCTACATAAACCCAATACCAATTATTATTTTTAAAATAAAATCAAGTTGTAATTAGCGTACCATTACAAACATGCTAACTAATTAGTTAGTGATATTTATAGAAAAAATTTCATATTTACTAATAAATTAATTACCGCAAATCATTCCTTGTAAATAATTAGGCCTTTGACGACTGGGAAAGTAGAATAGGAGGCAACGCACATAGAGAAGCCCACAGCCTCTCGAAGTCATGACCCGACCCGATCAAACGAAAAGGTCTAATTGAAATTCATTAAACAACTTGCTCCAAATTCATGGATCTTTTGGCGAAACTTTGCAGCCTCACCAAGTAAATCTCTTCACACCCTTATCTCATCGAAAGGTAGCTTCTTTTTCGTCTATGAACTTTTAACCTTTTGATCTTTTGTTTTGCTTTGTTCTATTGATCTATAAGTTGTGAAATTGCCTCCATTTTTTGAATTTTTTGCTACTGAATTTGGATTATGGAGTTCATCCAATGTGATTCCATCTCTCTCGTTCGTAACGTTACTAAGTTTGAAAATTTTGCGGTTTTGTTTCGTTTGGGCATTGATGATATGTGAAGTATTCTTAGTGAGGATCCAGGTACTTGAAATGTAACATTTCAAGACGTGTTTGCTGTTAAGGAGTAGGAAAGGCACTGGTGTTGGTATAGAATCACCTCTTTGAGAGTCTGCTTGCAGTTTTTTTTTGGTGCATAGAATGAATATTTCACGTAGGTAATGAATGGTCAAGCATAATGAATGCTGTGCGAGCGTCCTGGAATTGTGATGCCTTCTTGCTCACTGCTCAAGTTTTTCATCATTCAGATTTATTACCTGGTTTGAAAGGCTGGATCTTTCCATAGAAGTTTGTAAGACCATTTCTTGGAAACTCATTAAGTTTCCAAACATAGTAGGTATATGTAGTTATTTTTCATGAGCTTGTGTTTTCAAGCAAAACTTTGAAGTCAGAGAACAGAGTTGTTTTGTTTATGTTAGACGTGTTAAAACATTTTTATCTAGTGTTAATGAGCTTATTATACAGAAGGGAAAATCCGTCTAGCAACATGGGAGAGAATGAGGATCCTGAGAAACAGATGATGTTTGAAGAACATTGTCCAGGAATTGATCCTAAAAGGGCTCGCTTCCCATGTTGCATCGTCTGGACACCCCTCCCTGTAATATCATGGCTGCTTCCTTTTGTTGGTCACACGGGCATATGCAGAGAAGATGGAGTTATCCTGGACTTTGCAGGACCTAATTTCGTTTGCGTAGACAATTTTGCATTTGGGGCCGTAACTCGGTACATTCAAATAAACAAGGACAAGGTAAATTTCTTTCTTAACTGAAACCAGGGTCATAGATATCTCATGATCTCCATTAGAACACAAAAATGCAACTATTTTCCTCCAAACTGAAGTTATGTTGGCTTATTATATTGTCTTTGGTTTTCTTGATGAAGTGCCAAGTCCCTTAAGCAAGAAATGCTTCTGATTACTTGTTTCAGCTTCCACTTTTTTGTGATCTATAGTATGTAATTATGACCAGGACTGTTCTTTGTCTCCCTATCCATCTGCGTTTGAGAGCGAGGATCAATATGATTTGGATTCTTCGGGAAGAGACCCAATAACATGGGATTATGCGTTAAGAAAGGGCACACAGGAGTTCCAGCATCATTCATACAGTCTTTTCACTTGCAATTGCCACTCATTTGTTGCCAACAATCTAAACCGGTTAGGATTTCAATCCGGTGGGTGGAATGTGGTGAACCTTGCTACTTTCATTTTCCTGAAGGGTCAGTGGGTAAGTACAGGAGCAATGGTGAGGTCTTACTTACCATTTCTCATAGTGTGTGGTATGGGACTTGTATTGGGTGGTTTCCCTTTTGTAATCTTTATGGCTTTCTTTGCAATCCTTCTCATTGGTTGGTTTTTACTTGCTACTTATTGCTTCAAGGATTTGATCCAATTGTAATTTTATGTTAATGAAGATGTTACATGTACAAGAAGTATTGTCTAATGAACTCAAACTAATTTCGGCAACATACGAATTATCTTAAGCAATTCAGACAGATACACTGATTCCAGTGAAAGGTGACCGTTTCTGGGGCTGCACTGCGAGCTGCACTATTCTTTTTCCTTGACTTAACCAATTTATGATGGCAACCTTCTTCTGAGCCACAAATCCTCCTAGGATTTGATCCAAAGAGATGTAGAAGGTCAACCACTGAGGTATATAACTATATCTTTGTACCATAATAAGATATTACCAACCTAAAATTTGCCAATAATTCAAAGCAAAACAGCCTTTTTCTTTTGTTATATTTGGTTAGAAACCATTCCCATGAGACCATTACACTCAGCGGAAAATATATAGAAAACTAATGTTTTTAGTATTGACATGCTCTAACTCACATAGAAGCTCCAATTTCAGAGGCATTTAATGTGTCACATGTTAATCTTGTTAAGTGATTGAATTATATTATATTGTCTTTACAAAAGTAGCTTAATGGAATTCATCTATGACTCAGATAGTCTCTTTGGGAGAACCCAATTCTAAGATTACGATTGTTGCTTCAGAATGATTAGAGATCAGTGGTCATCTTGAGGCGTTAGTTTTCTACAGTTTCTTTTATCCAGATAAACTCAAAAAAAAAAGAAAAAACAAAGCGATAATTCAAAAGAAGAAACACCTTTTATATTTGGGGGTCACATATTTTATCCGATGAGAGGTTGAGCTCTGGAGAAGTCTGTAAAGTTGTTTTTTTATGATGCATACATGAACCCTACGAAGCAAGCGCTTTCCATCATTTCTAGACAGTTAATGTATAAAATAGTAAACCTTTATGTTATATTACATTAATTTTCTCTTCATTCAAAATTGTATCATCACAAACTGTCTTTGTGTATAATACATTAAGACTTATTGCGAGGGCGAGGGTGATTGGTGAAGTTGCTCATGCTCATGCTCTCATTTAACTATGGGACAAGATCCCGAATCAAGTTACATAAAGTTGGAATTCCCTCCCTTTCTCTCAGAAAGATATTCCTAGTTCAACTTATTGATTATTCACGAAATATAACTGTGCTTTTTTAGTACTTTGGGCGGAATCTAGATGCTAACGCCCTTCATTGTTGGTGATGGCATAAGTGAAATATAACTAAAAACGATGCGTTTTTCAAACTTATGCACGGAGCAAACTCATACGGCTTCTGTGATCTGTGAGATTGTTGCGTTGTGTGTGCGAAAAATGGCAGCAGAAGAGGGACAGGTGATCAGTTGCCACTCCGTTCAGGAATGGACTCAGCAGTTGGAGAAGAGCAAGGAACTCAGCAAGCTGGTATGATTGTGTTTTTCTTCCTTTCGTTGCTGAAGTTTCGGTTTTGGTGATCAAAAAGAAGAAAAACATTCTGTTTTGACTATAACGTTGAGTTGATTACCTTTTCTTGGTGTGGTTTCTGAAGTTGTTCTGAATTGCGGGCCCTGGCTTTTTTCAGTGTCTAGATAACTGTCTCTCTAGCTTGCCTTGGTCGCTTGGTCATTCCAGTTCACGGTGTTGGTTATGTTCAAAATCTGGCGTTTCTTTTGTTTAGTGATGGATAAAGTTTTTTGGGGTGAGTGCAATAGATGTCTAGTTGGAAACTTCAACTGTGAAATAGAAGATGATTTATTTGTTTGTGGTGCAAAAGGAAACAACTTTCCGATTCTGGAATGTGGATTCTTTTATTGTGGTTTCTATGGTTTACAAGGCTTTTGCTGGTTACATTAGGATTTGGGCTTTAGAAGTGTAAGAACTCTGAGTGGTATTGGCTATGTTAATGGTCTGCCTCTAATCCTAATTGAAGGTCATGGGATGTACAGAATCTTCTGAAGTTAAAGGTAATGTGTTCTGGGTTTGACCTCTTCTTCTGAAGTTACAGGTTGTGTTCTGGGTTTGACCTCTTCTTCTCAAGTTAAAGGTAGTGTGCTCTGGGTTTGACCTCTTCTTTGCATTTGCAGCAGGGGATGTTAGGAGAGTGTTGTACTTTGTTTATCTATTTTGTTTTTTTGAGTCATATTCCAAGTTGGTAAGGAATTTGTACAAACTAAGACTGTGTCCTCCTTGTAAGTTTAGAAAACAGAATCTATGGAATTTTAATGAGAAAACAGAGGAAAACAGAGAGAGGGACTATTGAAATGCACCAGAAAGATTTCACAAAAGAGGATAATTTCATTGAACTTTCTCTTACGCTTATATAGCTAAAACAAGAAACAGAAAAACAAATCGTGTGCTGCAGATAAGGCCACGATACAACAAACATAGCAAAAGAATAGGTCATACTTTAACTGACAGCTGTAAAGTAAAAGTAAACAATTCACGTGCAGTAAACAAAGCAGATATTTAACAATCTCCTTCAACCGCCAAGCTAGCTGTCATAGACTTTTCTCAGGAACATTTGAAGCCTGGAACAAGTTCTTGGCTTGCAAGTTGTAAGCAGGTGGTAAGTGCACTTGAGAAATATGGGTGCTTCATGGTTAAATATGACAAGCAGGTTTCTGTGCTTCACAACGCTCTCTTTAGTGTGTTAGAAGAGATATTTGATCTTCCTGTTGAAACCAAGTCAAAAAATGTCTCTGATGTGCCTTTCTTTGCCTATCTTGAGAGTCACCCTGTGTTCCGTCCTCTACTTCAAGAAAGCTTCGGCATTCCCGAGGCCACAACCCTCCAAGGAACTCAAAATTTCGTCGACGTTATGTGGCCTGATGGAAACGATCGTATATGGTACAAATTTAATTCTTCTAGCTGTTGCTATGATTACCATTGCAAGTGAAATATATTTCCTCTATTTGATTTCTTGTCTCGGCTGTTTAGTAAAACTATACTAGCATACACAAGAGCAGTAGCAGAGTTGGAGGAAATGGTGATGAAAATGGTGTTTGAGGGCTATGGAGTGGGTAATCATCACTTTGAGTCACGTAAAGAATCGACTGATTATCTGTTTCGAATGATGAAATACAGAGTGCCTAAGAAGGATGAAGTTAAGGTGGGCAGTGTTTGTCACAAAGATATGGACTTCCTTTCTGTGCTAGACCAAAACCAGGTTAATGGTTTGGAGATGAAGGCTAAGGATGGCCAGTGGTTTAGCATAGACTATAAGCCTTCGACCCTCTTTGTCATGGCGGGCGAGCCACTCATGGTACCTAACTAGGTCCCTGAATCTTTCCATTTTGCTTATATGAAGATATATCAACTCTATGTGTTGTGCTTCGTTCTCTACCTTACCTTCTGATTTTTGTTTAGGCATGGAGCAATGGCAGAATACATGCTGTAGAGCATCGAGTAATGATAAATGGGAAAAAAGAAAGATATTCAGTTGGTCTATTTTCTTACTCTAACAAGGGTATGGTTGAAGTTCCGGAAGAGCTAGTTGATGATGAGCATCCACTACAGTTCAAGCCATACAATTATTTTGATATGAAGCATAACTTTCTGAAAACAATTTATGCGAATGAGGACTACAGTCTAAAAGCCTACTGTGGTGTTTAAGGACTACTACCTTCTACAAATGTGTTGGTTTAATCTCCTCCAAAATTGTTACAGAGTTATGGCGTACATACCTAAGCTTTATCTATGGGATATCTTCACCTTTTGGTTCTATCTGTATGTGCTCATATAGAGGGACTGAAAAAAGTAATTAAGAATACGAGGATGATAATATTTATAAAGAGTTTGATATATATGTAATTCGTAATAATATTTATTATCGATATGAGTTTTCAAATATTAATTTGGTGATTTGAATGGTCACAACTCACATTTGTGTTTCATTTTCATGTTTTAGATTAGTTACCATTCGTATTTATTATATTTTAATAAAATAATATTATATAATATATATATATATATAATACACTCTATAATTATAAAAATTTAAAATCTTTTTTTTATTAAATCTAGATCTTATTTTATTTTATAATTAATCTATTTTATAGTTGATAGGTACGTCTATTTAATATTTATAATTATAATAATCTATTTATACTTATAATGCTAATAGATAAATAATCCTTAGAATAATTTATTTATAATTGATAATCATAAAGATTTACATGAATAATTATTTATTTATCTGAAATAGTTAATATATAGCTATAGTTATTTATTTTTATCTTATCTAATTTATCATATATATATATATATATATCATAAATTAATAACGTTCTAGTATAAATAGTCATGTTAATACTCTATAATTGTAATAAAAATTTAAAATCTTTTTTATTAAATCTAAATCTAAATCTAATTTTATTTTATAATTGATTTATTTTATAGTTGATAGTTACGCCTATTTATAATTATAATAATCTATTTATACTTATAATGCTAATAGATAAATACTCATTAGAATATTTTACTTATAATTGATAATCATAAAGGTTTACATGAATAATTATTTATTTATTTGAAATAATTAATATATATCTATAGTTATTTATTTTAACTTTTTTATTTATATCTTATCTAATTTGGTTATATAAATAGAGGTATTTCATTCCATTTAAACACCTAATTATATATAAACCACGATTGGACCACATCTTTTTGCACTAGTTATTTCAAACATATTTTTCATATATACTTAGCTTTAATAGTTGATAACCAATAATTAATTATAGAAATACAAAACACTAAAACAAGAATTATGTGTGACTTTCTCAAATTCTAATTTATAAAAAAAATTGTCTATTGGTTAATGTTATAATATTTAGTTAGATTTTGTCAAATATCAAATTCTAGTGCGAAAAAATTTAAAATAATTAATCTAAACCAAAAATTTCATAATACTCTTAAACTATCATTTTTTTATTTTCTAGATAATTATTATAAATGCTTAATCATAATAAATTGTGCTATCTTCATAATTATGTCGATAATACCTTTTTTAGATACTAATAACTAACATAATAAACAAGTTTAAAAATAAAATGATTGTTAAGCCATCATAAAATAAATTGGCCATTAATAACTTAATTTCTTGTGAAATTTTGAATACATCACTTTTCATACTTTTGTGTTAAAATATCTTATTTTACAACACATAATTTATATTCACTACTAGAAAAATAGGAGTTACTGAAGGAATTTTCCGGCGGAAAGGAGGGAGAATCCGTTGGTACTTTAAGTTACCGACGTAATAGTGCGACGGAGATTGTCGTCGGCGCCAACACGGTCGGTATTAATTATCGACGGTAAGATAATACGGTCGGTAATATATTACCGACCGAAAATGAAAAGCGTCGGTATAGTAGAGAGGAATTGTCCGACGGAACCGTCGGAGTATGTAGAAATGTTTTCCGACAGAACCGTCGGAGAACGTTACTTTGTTTTCCGACGGTTCCGTCGGAGAGGGCTGCGACATATTCCGACTGATTCGTTAGAAAAACGCAACATCAACATTGACGGTAATCGAAAATTCGCACAATTGAAGACTTAATGTTCAAGATTTGCGCAATCGAAGACAATTGAGTCATTGTCTCACAATTTGGTCATAACTCTTCGCGCAA
Source organism: Erythroxylum gracilipes (assembly GCA_026413385.1). NCBI lineage: Eukaryota > Viridiplantae > Streptophyta > Magnoliopsida > Malpighiales > Erythroxylaceae > Erythroxylum > Erythroxylum gracilipes. The sequence continues at coordinate 13,849 of JANZLC010030795.1, forward strand.
TCTAAGAATGTTAGATTAAATTCATCTTAATTACCATCAATTATTAATAACAATATATATAACAAATTATACCTATTTAATTAAAAGTAAGAATGTTTGTTGGATTTCGCACAAAATATATAACTTATTCATATTTAAATTAAATTCATCTTAATTACTATCCATTTATTACTAACAAATTATATAACAAATTATACCAATTTAATTAAAAGTAAGAATGTTTGTTTATTTGAACACAAAGTATATAACTTATTCATTAAAATTATGGATAATTTAATTAATTACATTTATTTTTAATAAATAAATTGCTTTAATTAATTTTAGTTATTAATTGTATTTAATATTTTTAATTTAATTTAATAATTATTAATAAGTTCTTTAATTAAATTGAAAATATCTTTACAATATATACATTATAAATGAAATAGGAGTTAATAATTAAACAAATATATACTTAATTTGAAATTATTTAATTTAATAAAACAAAATAAAAAATATTCAACAAATTATAAATTTAATTTCTTTAAAAATAATTAATCTTATACATAATCATTATCAATACATATATAGTCATATTAACATTATAAACTATTTTTTAAAAACAAAATTGAAACTACAATTTCAAAATCAACACCAATACCACATTCTAAACTTCTTGCAAAACAACACCAATATTATTAAAGTTCAACAACAATTCAACAAAAACACCTATAGGCATTTTGTCAAGCACTTGGTGTGCAAACATTTGTTCATCCCTAATTCAACAAAATTTCCCTCATTTTCCCTTTAATCTACAACAAACACAAACTCATTCATTAACACTCACTAATTAATATTTTTTATCAAACAACAAAATAATATTAACCTAAAATAAACTCCATCGATTGTAGAGGAAGGAGAGGAAGAAACCACGTTACCTTCTGATGTAACCACCGGAGCAGCGGACGCCAGCGACGTAAGGCTCGACGACGATGGCTGGAGCAGCAGCGATGGCGTTTCAAGGTGGCCACAGGCGAGGTAAAAGCGACGGAGAAGGAGAGCAGGAGAAGGAGCGCGCGAGAATGGTAGGAGAGGAGGTCTACTGAAGGTTTAAAACATTAACCAAAACGACGTTGTTTTGGTTAACTTCAAAACGACGTCGTTTTGGTTAGTTTTTTAAATGCTAAAAGACTACATTTACTGACGGAATATACGCCACTGGTAAATGGTTGCTTCTTGTCTTCTTTTTCCAGTGTATTCTTTATTCTATTGGTAATTACCGACGGAGTTAGTTTCGTCCCTGAAATTTTGTCCCCATTTACATCATTTTCTTGTAGTATTATTAGGAAGAAATTTAGTTTGGTGAATTTGGAATGGCTAAATGTCTTCTCACAATCTTTGGTGCATTATGGTGATAATTTAACGTCAGATCATTGCTTTATGCTAGTTTCGATGTAAGGCGGATAATCGCAATGTGCAAGCATTGTTTCGGTTCTTTAATTGCGTCACTCCATTAGAGGGGTTCATGGATATCCTTATTAAAGTGTCTCATATTGCCTAGACATGAAAATGTTAAAGTGCTTATTAGTGGTAAGGGTCAACCATCTAAACAACTAGTTCTAGTTATTTGGACAATAGTTGACCCAAGCCCAATTCTTGTTAATGGGCTCTACACTCTACCCATATTAAAAATTTAACATGGTATCAGAGCAGGTTTGACCCGGATTATTAATTTCCTGGTTGTCCGTCTGGATGTTCAGTCCCAGTGGCCCGGTCCGGTTACTACTGTGTATATTTCAAGTGACAATTGGATGTCCAGCCCCAGTTGCACTTGAGGGGGAGTGTTAGAGTGTCTCATATTGCCTAGACATGAAAATGTTAAAAGGTTTATAAGTGGTAAGGGTCAACTATCCACACAACTAGTTCTAATTATTTGGACAATGGTTGACCCAAGCCCAATTCTTGTTAATGGACTCTACACTTTGCCCATATTAAAAATTTAACAATCCTCACCCATTATTGGCAGCTAGAGGTTAGGGGGTTTAAGGCATTCCAGCTTTTGACTAAGTTGAGGAAGGTGAGAAATGCATTAAAAAAGTTTACCAAAAGTAGAAACCAAAATATCTCCAATTTGAAAAGTCGATTACATCAGGCACAGGAGACGTGTTACATGCATCTAAACGACCAATAATACAAAATCACAGAAATGCAATTACTGAGGGACTTCCAACAGGAATTAACACTACAACAATCCATCCAGAGACGTAAGGCAAGGCTAAACTGGCTACGAGATGGTGATGTCAATACAAAGTTCTTTCATGCTTCTGTTTTAGCTAGACGCAACTTTAATTTAATTGTCGGACAGTAGGACAATAATGGGGATATGTACTATCAGAAAAATAATTTGTTACGGCTAGCACATTCCTCTTTCTCCCAGCTAATAGGACATGATACGGTGGAGCTTCCCTCTGTTAATTTGAGGATACTTCGAGGAAACATTAGTCAAGAACTTTAGGCTTTTTTAATAGCACAATAGTCTTCAAAATGCACCCTTCTAAAGCACCAAGTCTGGATGGGTTCACGAGGTGGTTCTTTCAGCAAACTTGGAATATTACTAGGCAATTGGTGATGGAGACGATACTGGAATATTTTCAGAATTCAACAATGCTACAGGAACTGAATAGTACCTTCATTAGCTTGATCCTGAAGAAGGTACATTCACTAACACTGGGGGATTTCAGGCCTATCTCGTGTTGTAACTTGGTTTATAAAATTATCGCAAAATTGTTGACAGACAGATTGAAGAGAATCTTAGCAGAAAATGTCTATCACCCAAGGTGCATTTCTACCAGGCATAAACTTAGGGGACAATATTACTCAAAGACTACTCATCGAAAAAGCTAATTTGGAGTTGCATACTGAAAATAGACTTTTATAAAGCCTATGATACGGTGAATTGGAATTTTCTTAAATTGTGTCTAGAATCGTTTGATATCCCGATGGTCTTTGTGAATTGGATTATAGAGTGTGTTCAAACTCCCACAGTGAGTGTGTTGGTTAATGGAACTCCTTCCAAACCATTGAAAAATGCTAGTGTAGCATCCCACTCTAGCAGGATACGTGCCCGACATCCTGAGTGATATCTGAGTACATACCCCGTAAGGGTGGCATGCTAGAACGGTCATTCAGTCAAAATTTATTACAAAACTTTTGTTTCTTTAAAACAATTACACGTATGTCGAAATCATTAATCAAATAAGGCCCTCTTTGTTTAAAAACATTTTCGTTCACACGTTACAATTATAACAAACATTAGTATTTAACAGTCACTTGGGCCCATTTTAGATACAAAACATTGAAATCATAAAGTCATTTCATTACCAAAACAATCACATATACTTAGTACAATTCTTGCAGAACATAAATTAGAAACAAAATCACTGAAGACTTATGTAGGTGCAAACTGATCCCGACCCCTAACTCATGCTCATTTGTAGTGGTAGAACTCTAATTGGTCTAATTGGATAACTCCTCTGAACCTTAAAAGCCACGTTGCAATTTTTTATGAGTTTTGCGAACTCAATGAGTGAACCATCATTAATGATTTCACCGGATTCATATACAAAAATAATATATTTCGCAATTATTCATACAGAACATGTATATTGCAAAAACTCACACCGTCATGGCACATAATTTAATTATTGAGAATCAGAACATATATAAACAAATACAGATGCATATGAGACTCCACATTTGTTATTATTGTTATGACCCAGTGCCTATCACATATACAAATACAGGCCCATTGGGCTCAATCAGAAACATATATCACGGAACATAGCTCTACGTGCGGAATCATATACCACAGAGCAAACCTCTACGTGCAAGCGCTTGATACTGGCTACTCCGGTCACAACACTTTTATCTGAGCAAGCATTTTATGAAATGCATCAATTCAGAATTTACCATGTATCACAATCATTTATTAAGCACAATCAAAATTTCATAATCATCAGACCTAAGTCCGGCATTCAACTTTTCTTGAGAATTCACATAGCATAATAAAATCAGAATTTAATAATCTTCAGAACTAAGTCTGGCATTCAACTTTCATTGAGAATATACATTTCATACAGAATTATCAAACAAATCAGAGCACTTCCAATACAGTCCCAAATATTTACTCCTCGGACTTGAAGTCTGGAATTCAGAAACAAATCGCAACAATTCAATAATTGGAAGCTTAACAAATCAAATCAAATTAATCCTAAGAAATTCATCTAGGTTGACTTACAGTATGCTCCAATATGCTATTGGCTGGAAGGTCCGGCAATGTCTGACTGGCGTCCAAAGAGCTCCTCTATATCATACAAAACACATGTACAAATATCACACTTTTGCACAAATGTGTATATATTCCTTTATGCACATCTACTTAATAAAATATGCACAATGCACGTTCAATGACAATTCTGGGTGTCTTATTATGATCGTTATCATCAAATTGATCAGATATCGAAGCCCTCATTAATATCATTTGTATTTATAATTTGGACCAAAATAAAACAATGTGAAATCAATTTCATAACCTAATTGACCACTTTAGATTTTTCTAACAACATGCTTTCGGATCAGCTTTGCATAATTAATCTGATAGGGTAAATGGAAAAATTAGCAACACTTCCTTCTAGAAAGTTGTACTCCAATTTCTTAAGTTTCCAATGATACCAAGTTCATCCATTTTGGTCTGATGTACTGACAGTTATACTTACTTATACTGTTCTAAAACTTCAGCAGAATTCTTATCTCAACTTCCAATCAGATTCTAAAATTCTTAAAGGCCAAATTAGAATTTAATCTCTTCATACAACTTGTAGCCTTATGTCTCTAGTGTAATCATAATTAATAATCATCTCATTCTAAGGTCCACAGATCAAGATATAGTCCAATTACCGAAGTACATTTAGTAAAAATCATCCTAGTTATTATACTTCAGCACAGTCACATTTCACCTTAAATTCATCAATTAATCCACTTCAGAAAGCTATGATTTTTGGTGGAGATGTATATCAATGCCTTATGAAGCTATTGGTTCAAGAACCAAGTCATTTGGATGTTAATTAAAGAAGTTATAACAAAATGATCAAAGTATGTTTAGAAACTAATCTTCTTAGGATAAACAAGGAAGTCACGATAGTGCACGTGCACGACCACGACACTCCAGGTGCACTTGAAAAGTCGTGATCGTGTAAATGCACGACCGCGACATTCCTGGTGGATCTGCGAAGCCTTCTTCTTCACCTTACCTATTTTTTCCCCATCCCTTCCCAACACAGACTTTCTGGTCACTTTTACACGATCATTTTGACAATGAAAACGAAGGATTTAGGCCAAACTTTCTTCTAAATAATTGTTAATTTATGTCTTAATTTTCTAACGAAACTAATTTCATACAATTTGGTTCAGTATTCTGTAAGGTAGACCCAAAAAAACACAGACTGATCCTAAACCACGACAGAATCCAAGAACTCAACTTCAGGCCAAATTTTGAAACTTCTAAAGAAAGAATTCAATTTCGATTTCTTCATGAACAATATAGCCACACATTTCTAGTTTAATCCAAACTTAAAATCATATGTCTAAAGATCAATTTATGGCTAAAATACTGATGCATGTTCAGTGGAAACACTGCATCTGTACATTTTCTAGCATTCTTCATCACCACTTTCACTTCCTTTAAATCCTCTCTATATCAAGACCTCACCTAATCCTCATTCCTTATCATTATACTCACTTCAGTTCTTCTCAAAACACCCACAAATTTACACATATCAAAATACCATTTGTAGTATTATAAACTTAAAACTCAACTTACTTGATGTAACTAAACTTCCAACAGTTGATATGGACTGAAATTCTTACTTTGATGTAAGAATCATTAACCAATTACTCAAGCATAATCAACAAGTTGTTTCGGTGATGAAGAACAAGAAGAGAGTTTTGGTATTTTTGGTGATGAACACAATCAAATGAAGAACAAAAATCCAGCTGCAGAAACTTTCCTTCCTAAACACGTGACTACGTGTATTACTAACTCACTGCCACATGTCACCATGCATGCAAGCCATTTGTCAATCTTTAATCAGGCCAGATGTTACCATGCATGTAAGCCACTTGTCAATCTTTAATCAATCCACATGTCACACTAGGATTGGTCCAAAATTTAATATTTTTCTTAAAATTCACCAAAATTCCAAAATACATTACATAGACCAAAATTGTCAAATCACATTTTAATCACATTACTAACTCAATTATACCCGAAAAATGTCATGAATGCATGTACAATCATATTAATGTGCAAAAATGTGCATGTCATATTTAGCATAACCATGAATTAT
>JANZLC010030930.1:0-20173 GCA_026413385.1 Erythroxylum gracilipes
AATCCTAAGTGGGAGCTTAGGTAGAGGACGTAGGTCTTAGCACCGAACCTCTATAAAAACAGTGTTTGATCTTCTTCCCTACTCTTTATATTTATATTTGATTAAATTGTTTTTGTGTGAATAAACTTCTGATTTTATTGTAGAAATTTACAAAAAGCCTAAAGATCTATTCAACCCCCCCTTCTAGATCGCTAACACATCCGTGTAAATCCAAATCAGCAGGTGGTAGAACATAAGTATTTTTTGCAATTTATGCACTCTTCCTTTTGTTACTGGCTTCAGAGCTTTCAACAGATTTAGCATTCATCGGCGAGTTGCCTTTTTTTGCAGTCTTGGTAGTGGCCTTAAAATGCCTCATTACACTAAACAAGATAAACAAAATTTACTTGAAGAAAAAAATATATTGACAATAACTGAATAATAATTGATATTAAACTAAAAGTAATTATTAAGAATCAAAATAAAATAAAATAATAAAATAATTAAGAAAAGTAAAAATAAAATTAAAAATTAAAAAACATAAAATAAATGGGGCGTCAGTGGGAGAAGAGCTTGCTGGGGAGGTTGTGGTGTTGTGAGAGAGTAGCGTGTTGTGCAATGGAGAGGCTTGCATTGTGTTGCATTATGGGACTAGATGTTGTGTGTGGGTGGTGGTGTGAATGGGTAGGACTAGTTGCGTGAGTGAGTGCTCCAGCTGGGTGTGCGGTGTGTGTGGGAGGTTGAGTGCTACTACATGGGAGACTGTGTGGGAGAATGCAGAGAGAGCTGCTGGTGCGTTGATGGTGTGGGTGGAGTTACTGCTACGTGTGTGAGAGAGAGTAGCGAATGTTGGTGATGGTGCAGTGCTAGAAGAGAGTTGGTGAGGGATATTGGAGTTTTAATGTTCCTGCAAAGAGAAATAAAAGATTAGGGTCTTTTTTAATCAAATAATTACTAATAACATTAAAAGGGAAAAAATAATTAAGGGGTTTTCTTTTTTAAATGTTTTTTAATAAATAAATAAAGTAAAAATAAAAAATTACAATTTGTTATTTTAATTATTTTTTGAAATATTAGAGTATCAATCCAGAACACTAAATCGTATAAGGAAACATCTCGCCTTATGAGATTTAGTAATTTGGAATTCTAGAACACTAAATCTTATAAGGCAAGGTCTCGCCTTATGAGATTTAGTAGTTTGAAATTCCAGAACACTAAATCACATAAGGCGAGATCTAGCCTTATGAGATTTATTAGTCTGGAATTTTAATATCTTCATTCCAGAACACTAAATCATATAAGGTGAGAAATTCTAGACTCCTAAATCACATATGGCGAGATTTCGCCTTATGAGATTTAGTAGTCCGAAAATTTTGTTTTTTGCCAATAATCTATGTTTAAAAACAAACAAACGCATCCTAAAAAGAACTAAAACAAAATAAAATAAAACTATCATATTTTGGGTTGCCTCCCGAAAAGCGCAATTGTTTAACACTGTGATGCTCGACAGGTCGGTTCTTCTCAAACTTCTTCTTATGAAGGAAGTTCCAAATCAATGTTCATCGCACTGGAAACCGTCATCTCCTCATATAGTGATTTCAGTCTATGTCTATTAACCTTAAAAATCTTTCCAGTCTCTGAACCTTTATTTCCAATTCACCATGAGAAAAGATATTGGCAATAATAAATGGACCAAGCTATCTGAAACGTAACTTACCCGGCATGAGCTTTAATTGAGAATTATACAATAACACTTTCTGTCCCACCTTAAATTGTTTCCTCAAGATCATATTATTGTGGAACAATTTGGTTTTCTCTTTGTAAATTTTCAAATTTTCGTGAGCATCCAAGCTTATTTCCTCTAGCTGTTGTAGTTGCAATTTCCTATCCTCTCTAGCTTTCACCAAATCCATATTACAACGTTGCACCACCTAATAGGCTTTATATTCAATTCCACCGGTAAATGGCAAGCTTTACCGAAAACCAATCGATAGGAGACATTCCTATCGTTGTCTTGTAAGCTGCACGGTATGCCCAAAGAGCATCATTTAGTTGTAAACTCCAATCCTGTCGACTAGGATTCACAGTCTTTTCTAAGATGGATTTCACCTCTCTATTCGATACTTCTACTTGTCCATTTGTTTGCGGATGGTAGGCGATGTCTACTCGATGATGCACTCCATACTTTCTAAATAGTGTTGCCACAAATTTATTCTAAAAATGACTTCCTTGAATACTAATGATGGCATGTGGGATTCCAAATGTATTAAAAAAATTAGTTTTTATAAAGCCTACAATTGTTACAGAACCGTCAGTTCTAGTGGCTTTTGCTACCACCCATTTGGAAACTTAATCAACAGCCAAAAGTATGTAAGAAAATTCATAAGATGAAGGGAAGGGAATATAATCAATACCTCATTTATCAAATATTTCAACTATAAGAATTGGGGTTTGAGGCATTTCATTCCGATGAGATAACGTACCTATCTTTTGATATCTGTCACAACTTTTACAGAACACATAAGCATCTTTAAATAAAATCTCCCAATATAATCCACTATCTAAAAATTTCCTAGTAGTTCTTTTGGGCCAAAGTGACCACCACATGCATATTTGTGACAAAAAGCTAAGACATAATTTTGTTCATTTTTTGGCACACAACGCCTTATAATTTGATTAAAGCAGAACTTTCATAAGAATGGTTCATCTCAAATATAATATTTTGCCTCATTTCTTATCTTTTCCTTTCTAGATTTACTAATGTAATAAGATAAAGTTCTAGTAACTTAATAATTTACTAAGTCAGCGTACCATAGAACCATACCTTTCATTTGTAACAATTGCTCATCAGGAAAAGTTTCAAAAATAGGTAAAATATCTTCATCTCTTACTAACTTGCTCAAGTGATCTGTTATTAAATTTTCCGAACCATTTTGATCCTCTATTGTCAAAAGCCAGAAGATATTTCAATGTTGCATGATCAGAATAAACAATAACTTTAGAGCCAAGTAGATAAGATATAAATTTATCTAAAGCAAAAAAATTGTTAAAAGCTCTTTTTCAGTTGTAGAATAATTGCATTATGTAGCATCCAATGTCCTAGAACATTAGAAGATAACGTGACTTCTTTTCTCAATGTTCTGGCCTAAAACAATTCCCACTGCATATGATCTCAAGCGGAAGATCCCAATTTGATGGTTGAATAATAGGCATACTTGTTATTAGTGTCTTGAGTTCGTCAAAAGCTTCCTTATAGTCCTTCCTAAAGTCAAATGGAACATCTTTTTGTAGCAACTTTGATAAAGGTATTGCAATCTTGGAAAAATCTTGAATGAACTTGCAGTAAAATCCTGCATGTCTAAGAAAAGATCGAACTTCCCTAACGTTTGCAGGGTAAGGTAAGTTCACAATTAAATCCACTTTAGCTTTATCAACTTCTATGCCCCTAGATGAAATCATATGTCCTAAAATAATGCCTTAATCTACCATAAAGTGATATTTTTCATAATTTAAGACCAAGTTTGTCTCAATGCATCGTTTAAGGACCTTAGATAAATGATTAAACAATCATCAAATGAATCTTCATAAATAGTGAAATAATCCATGAATACTTTAATGCAATTTTCAATATACTCAGAAAATATATTCTTCATGCATCTTTGGAACTTACCTGGAGCATTACAAAGACCGAATGGCATTGGCCTTAAAGCATACGTTCCAAAGGGACATGTGAATGTATTCTTTTCTTGATTCTCTTGAGCATTTGATATTTGATAGTAACCTAAAAAACCATCCAAAAAGCATAAACATGATTTACCAACAAGTCTTTCTAACATTTGATCCATAAAAGGTAACAAAAAATGGTCCTTTCGAGTAGCTAAATTAAGCTTTCTAAATTCTATGTACATTCACCACCCATTATGTACCCTTTTTGGTACCAATTCATCATTCTAGTTTCGTATCACTGTCATACTAGTTTTCTTGGGCACAACATGCACTAGACTTACCCATCCACTATCTAAGATTGGATAAACTATAACTGCATCCAAAAGTTTTAAAATTTATTTTCATTACCACATCTTTCATTGTTGGATTAAGCCTTCTTTGGGGGTCTCGTTTTGGTTTAGCATTCTGATATAAAAGAATCCTATGCATGAAAATTGCTGGGCTGATTCCTTTTTTGTTTGCTAAAGTCTAACCAATTGTATTTTTGTATTCTTTAAGTAGTGTCACCAGTTTTTCCTCTTACCCTTCAAATGATAGCTGGTAATGACTCTCCATCACCTAGATAGACGTATTTAAAGTGATCAAGTACGACCTTCAATTTGATCTTCGGAGCCTCCAAAACAGAAGGTAGCATTTTCTTATGATTTATAGTAAGTTTAGTGATATGTGCTTAATTGATTGTTTAATTATTTCATAACACTTAGCGATTAACGACATGAAATTTCTTAAGATACTCACTTTGACACATATGTGATTTTAGGCATAAGTCGGAAGCAAAGAAGTTAAAGTGAGTAGAAAGCACTATATTTGGGTCGTTTTTCAAAGAATTACACTCACTTGTCTTTATGGAGTAAGAAGAAGAGAATTAGAGCAGGAAGAAGACAACAAAAGCTCTTCAAAATAACGTTTATTGGACTAGAAGAAAATCTAGAGACTTTAGTCCACAAGAAGAAAAAAAGAAGCCGCCAATAGAGAGACCAAATGCAAAACGACAGAATAGTAAGAAATTAAAGCAGTAAAATGCAGTAACCATGAGATCACGTGACATGCATTATAAGACAAGAACAAGGCCAGCTGTCCATTTATCTATGAAAACCTAGCTGCTATATGGTTTGGAACGTAGCTTGGGAATAAAGACAAGATAAAAGTGTTAGTCGGCTGGTGTGGGAGAGTGGAGGTTCGGTTGAAGTAAAGAATGGGTGGGGGCTTAGAAAAATGGCTGAAAAAACACATGCATAACGTTACACCTGTCTATTTGTCCTATATGAAGCTAGTTGTCTATTTAAATCATGAGAAAAACCTAGCTTTTGGAGGAACCGAATGTGTGATGGCTGCAGTAACATGAACCAAAGACACATGCAACACATTACAAAATGAGACACCTCATGCTTCCATTTAAATGCCACATGTCCTTTCCATTTAACCTCAAATTTAAGGTATAAAGAATATATGGATGGGGGATGAAAAGGAGGGTTAGTGATGAGTAAAAAGTCGAGAGTCAATAAAGGGCAACTGCTCCGTCATTTTTATTTCCTTTGGTTTTGAAGCAAGTGGAGCAGCTGGAAGACCTATTTTCTCTTCAGTTAAGCCTCATCTCCCATGTTTGTTAAGATAGTTTTTATCATAATAAAGGGAGGTGTCGACTGGGGTGTGTGTAAAGAACTAAGAGTTAAAAGATATATAACAGCTTATATATTTTATCCTCTTTGGTTTTGGAAGATTGGGACGGTTAGGATAGAGTTTTGTGAGCTGATTGATGTTATCCTCTTTGGTTTCCAAGATGGTGGGAGATCTGGAGCAAAAGATGAATAACATGACAGCCATGGAGAAGATGATGGGGCCAGTTTGGAGATGACATCGATGCTGACAACCGGGATAAGTATATTTCTTTGTTTTTTTTTGTTTCTTTCTCTCATTAGGAATTGATTATGTTATCTTGTGTTTATTGAATTGGGTATTGTGAAAAGATGATTTTAATTCGTTCACTGAATTGTTTATTTGCAAACCCATTGCTAGAATTTCGATGTAATTCGTAATTGTTATATCGAAATTCATGTGTAGCGACTAATGATTCGTAATCATTAGGGATAACATAACCTAAGTTAAATGATGCATCGTATGTGGTTGTTGCCTTAATTTATCAATTTTCTAATTCGTAATGCTACTGCCTAATTAAATTTAGAGATTGTATCCTAGATTATTCAGTGGTTAGGTTTAATTAACGATCGTATCTTGATTAAACAAAACCTAGGGGAAAACTCAGGTTAAGTATTAACCCATGATTAATAGTTGCTAGAAAAGGTTTGAGAACAACAAATCAATAAAATATGCTTAATAAGGGTGTAGGTCGAGATTGAACCAAAGAACTGGGTCCCTACCGAATTCCCCACTTTTATCATTTTAGCATGTTTTCTTTAATTTGTTTTTATTAGTCTAGTTTTATTTTATTTTCTTGTTTGAAAAATCCAAAACCTCCTAAACCTAAGCACCAATTAATTTCAATTCATAAAATTTATACACACTCTATGTGGGATCTACCTAGACTCACCACTGCTATAGTAATAGTCTAGTTATTTTATTTTGACTAGCGTTATGATGTACTGTCAGCATTCAAAGTTTTCGAATCTATTTGCATTGCTGATAACGACTCTACAACTTCACAAGTTTCATCAATTTGCTCATTCACTTCTGATTTGGCCTTAAACTCTAGCTCGTCTTCAATATTTTCTTCATTAAACATATCTTGCACAAATGAATCCACAATAACTATATGATAGAAAGATTAAAGACCATTAGGGTATTTTATTGCTTTGAAAATATTGAACTTTACTATCTCTCCATCAAACTCTACAAAAAGAGTACCCTCATCCACATCAATTTTTGTCTTGGTCGTCTTTATAAACGACCTTCCTAATAGAATTGAAGTCGAATGTTCCACACTATCTCCATCCATTTTCAAGATGTAAAAATTCACTGGAAATACCAAACCATTAACTTGGACTAAAACATCCTCAGTTACTCCAATAGGACACACATACGAATGCTAAGTTAGTTGGATAATCATATTAGTTTCTTACAAAGAATTCATATTTAAAGCTCGATAAATTAAGTATAACATGAATTTAATAGATGCACCTAAGTCTAGCATGGCAAGCTCGATTTTTCTGTTACCAATAACACACAAAAGTGTAAACATATCTGGATCTTTGCATTTTTCAAGTAATTTCCTATTTATCATAGCTGATACATTCTTACCCAAAATTGTTCTCTCATTGTCCTTAATCTTCATTTTATTTGTGCATAAATAATTTAAGAATTGCTTGATGACTTCCAGAAGTGGAATATTGATTTCCACCTTTTTGAAAGTTTCTAAGATCTCTCTTTCATATTCATCATCTTTTGGTTTAGCCAAGCTGCTAGGAAAAGGAGGTAAATGTGCATTAATTGATATTAATGAAGATGAATCATTTTTTTAAACCTTTGTTGATTCTTGAGCTGGAAGTTCTTCCTTCTTTTCTCCATCACCATACTTTTCTTCCTCCATTGGTAAAGAAGTTCTAGATTGAATTTCCTTACCACTTCTCAAAGTCATTGCACTCACATTCTCCTTAGGATTCACCACTGATTGGGAAGGTAATTTTCCCGATGCTCACGCTTCCAATTTACTTACCGAGGTGACTAATTGAGTGATTTGATTTCCCAAGTTTTGAAGGCTTACCCTTGTTTCTTGTTGAAATTATTGAGTATTATTAGCAAACGCCTTAAAATTTTCATCTAAAGACATACCTGAATTTGAAGGTTGAGGTTGAGCATATTTCAGAGCTTAAGGTTGTTTATTAAAATTGTGAAGTTGATATCGTTGTTGGCCTCCTTGAATTCCATAGCTTAAGTTTGGATGATCCCTCCATCTTGGATTGTAGTAATTGAAATAAGGGTCATACTTTTGTTAAGGTTGACCAGGAAAGCCCCCTATCGCGTTAGCTTATTGAATAGAGTCTTGTTGTAATGTAGGGCACATATCCGTAGGATGTCCAGGAAATGAGCATATTCCACACACTCTTACTTATTGCAATTAACCTATAGCCATTTAACGAACTAAAGGAGTTAAATAAAATATTTTATTCTCAAGGTATGTGTTACTTACCTCATTCACACGCTTAATAGCTCCATCCATCCTTCTCTCAAACTGTTAAGAATTTTCGGCCATAACTGATATTAACTATCTGGTTGCCTCAGGTGTTTTGCTTATCAGATCTCCTCTATTAGCGGCATCAACCATACTTCAATCTATTGGCAATAGTCCTTTATAAAAGTATTGAATCAGAAGTTGATTGGGAATTTGATGATGTGGATAGTCGACATATAGCTCCTTGAACCTTTCCCATTATTCATATAATGTTTCTCCTATAATTTGTCTTATCCCATATATCTCCTTTCTGATATTTGTTGCTCTTGATGTAGGAAAGAACTTCTCTAGATACATTGTTTTCATCTCATTCCACGCTATCACTAAACCATGGGGAAGATAGCATTGGCAATCTTTTGCCTTATCTTTCAATGAGAGCGAAAAGACCCTGAGATTATTTTGTTCTTCTAACACCCTTTGTGGCTTCATTCCAGAACAGACAACATGAAATTCTTTCAGGTATTTTGGTGGATCTTCACTTGCAAGACCACAAAAATAGGCAGTATGTGAATCAAACCAGATTTCAATTTGAAATCTACCTCAACATCTGGAAATTGAATGCATAAAGGTTGTTGATTCAAATTTAGTGCCGATAACTCCCTCAAAAGTTCTCGGGTAGAGATTTGCCATCTTTTCGTCTACTTTTTAAAAATTAAAGTCTTCACCAATTATTAGATCTACTTTAACTTTCATGTCTGAAGGTGAATGACTACTTCTTGGTTTAATCTCTTTTCTCAAACGACACGTTGTCTTCTCAATTTCTAGATTATATTGCAATTTATCTGTATAAGAAGCATGAGTCATACAAGACAAGAGGTTAGCAATAACTGTAAAGTTAAATATAAAAATTCATAAATAACCTATTTGCTACTTGTACCAATCCTTCATGATAATTATGGATCACTAAATTCCTAGATAGCTATAAAATAATCAATATTAAATTAAATTGTTAGATTAATCAAATATCAATCATTTATGAAATATGATAACTTAAAACAAGAAATACTTGAATTAAAATGTGAATAAAATTTTGAAGCACAAAACCTCACAAAGTTACAATCAAAGTATTGAATCCCCTTGAATCAGAACGATGAGTTTAGCCACACGTGGCTTTTTCTCCAATAACAAAAATAGAAGGAAGACTAAAGAATTGCTAAAAATGTAAAAAGAGAGAGAACCTCTTTCTGTTATGAGAAAAGTCCATTTTATAGGGTTTTCTAATATAATCCTAATCTAACTCTAACTTGTAAAGATGTCTATCTAAAACGAATTCAAAATCAAACTCCTTTATGATAAGGATAAGGCAAAGTCTTCTAATCGAATTCCAACTCTTCAAGTGATTAGCCTTATTCACTGCATCAATCTATTCACTTTATCCAAAATTTGTCATTATCATCAATAGAGTCTCAATTTGATGCAATCTCAACTTTTTATCTCCTAAAACAAAACAAACATTAATTTTAACATTTAAGCATAAAAATAAATTCAAAACAAAGGAGATAATATCAAATAATTAGTCAAGATGAGATCTTATCAACTACTAACTTATATAGATCGACAAATCACCCTAAAAATGATTTTAACAACTTTAAATGCTCAAAACTAATTTGTTTATTAATGAAATTATAAATTAAAACACTTTTCAAAAATTTTCCTAAATTTTGTTTGAAAAATCAAAATGTTTTTAAAATAAAATCAGAAGCTTCAATGTCTTTTAATAAATAGAATGACTCATATAATGAAGTGAACTAAAGGGTTTATGCACGTTGAGCCTTTTAGAACATCAAAATGAGTAAATAAGATTACAATTAACATTACAAATAAAATAATGACCTTGATAAGCCTTAATCTTCTTTGTTCTTGGTTTGATCTTCATTTTGATGGATGTAAACATCAACTTCTCTTTATCTACTTCATAAACAATCTTCTTGATTTTTTGACTTCACTTTGTTCTTGTATTACTTTTCATCAAAATGATAAACTCATTAGTAGTAATTCTGTTTTTTTAATCATCAAAACATCTATTGGAATCTCCTTTTATTCAACAATATTATAAGTTTGATATAATTTGATACATATATGATTACATGTTTTATATGTATGATATTATAGCATGTAATTTTGTATTTGATGAGACAAATAAAATGAAATCCCTTGTAAAAATATTAATTACATGTTTTAAATATTATTGTTACCTTAAATTGTTATAAGAATAAACCAAAGTTTAATTTATTGTTACTCTTATTAAGCAAACTCAAGGCCATTTTATCATGAATATGTTTAGACTAAACTAAATTTATGTGATTTATATGAGAAAATCATAATCACATTAATTTAGACGCAAGGTAAGGAATAACATATAAGAGGTATTTTGGCAAGAGTTGTCACTTAATAGATTTAGGAGTTATATAAGATGTAATTTAAGTTTAGTTGATTTATTGAGCAAACTCAAGATGAACTAAATTTGAATGGGATCGTAGCCTACTAGAGAGATCAAAATTATTCTTTTTGAATATTAATAGTGAAGGCTAGTATTTTGAATAAATTAGTGGTATTAACAAAATATATGATTGAAGCTCTGATTTTATTTGATAACCTTGGCATATAATCAATTAATTGCTTTTCACATATTTATATTTTATTGTAAGTATAAATTACTTTGGTTGGTACAATTGATAGTAAGAGTTAGTGAACTATATTTCCTTGGATATAGGATTAGGTTTAAGAAAAGTTCTCAAAGTTAGAAAGAACATTTGTTCATCTATTATACAATATTGCTATTAATCCTTATTAAGGATTTAGTGATCATATTTTAAAGATATGTCAATATCGTATAGATAAAAAAATGTAATGATATTTTGAGTTAACTAATATCTCATAAACTTCAATGATATGATGAAAGATGTACGTTAACAACATAATAACATGATGTAAAAGGTTGTATGAAATAGAGCTGAAAGGTATAGTACCTTGATGAAATTATTTCACTCAATTTAGCCTAATAAAAGCATAAAATGGACTACAAATAAAGTTATTTGTTATAGTATGATAATAGTTGTCTATAACAGAAAAACAATTGTATTTCTTTTCTTGCCTATACGTGATATGATAGAGATAATATATATTTCTATTTCATGCACATGAGTATTTAATATTGAATTTAGATTCAACATTATTATAATGTTCAAGACATGATAAGAAATAGGTTATTAAGTAGAAGTAGTTGATTCAAGTTTATGCAAATAGTTTATATATGTTGGATCAAGTGAGACTTATGCTTAATATAAGTGGCAAAAATAAAAAAAATGGATAACTAAAACTGTCCCTTTATGCCATGTTAGTTAAATCAATATGATGAGAATCACAAAATTACATATAAGGATATATGTATCTTTTTTTATATTATGAATTATATGAAACTTATTAAGTTGAAGAATAAACAAATCAATCTTTGGTGAAAGGATGGTGATGGTATTAGATTGTTAAATCTTATAAATGTGATGTGATGGATGTAATAACAATTCATAAAAGGATGATACTTGTACTCCATAGATTACTAATGACTATATCATATAGATATATATATTAAATAAAATATTAATTTAAAATTTTTAAAAAGATCAAGTTATTTAAATTTAGGTAGAAATTAAGCATTGATAATTTCTAGTCGCTTCGATGAGATCGAAGTAATAAGATTTTTTAATTATTTATTGGAAATGATATTCTCTAGTAAAAACCTCCATAACTAAATCCCAAAACAGTTTAAATTTGTGTAAGAAGGAAAATACAATTAGAGATATTGTATGATGTAATATTTATATCTTCTATAACTAAAACTTGTACTACAAATTACCTTCAGTAGTTTAAAATAAATCAATCAGTAGGATTTCATATTAGATATAAAATGGTAAGACTTCAAAAGAGTCAAAGTTAATGATTTCAAAATATGATGCTTAGTTGAAGCATGTATTATTCAATAAGTTTAGAACTAAATTGAATAATAAAAGGTTATAAAATATCCAAAAATTTGGATATAATCTCAAACCCCAATGAACAAAATGTTTGTTTGAATTTATACATATATGAAAATGGTTCTTAAGATAAGTAGTGGAAGTAAGATGAAGTTTGAAAAGTTCAAATATTATGACAATACATCCGATTGGAGCTAATGCCTTTATTGATAAATTTGATGTATAGTTAAAAGGTTACGAGACATTGAAATATTTTCTTTCGTGATGAATTCAAAGAGTTTGTTTTAGAGATGATTTTGAATTTATCATGTCTACAAGAAAGTTAGTAGGAGTATGGTTGTCTTCTTTAGTGGGAGTATGTAGACATATTAATCATCAGATAAAAAATATATTTTCAATTGTCTAATATATAATAGTACAAGAACAAATCTTATTGGATATGAAAAGGTAACAACTTAATTCTAAGAATTAGATCTACAAAGATAGATGAGGAAGTTGTTTACCTATTCTAGTCCAAATATATATACAATATGCTAAAGGTGTTTAGTATTTAGGATATCTTATACGTATGAAGTATTAAAATGTCTATTATTTTATGAATGAGTTAATATTTGAGTTCAAGGTTAAATGGATATTAACTTTATAAGTAAATCTTAATTAAGGTGCATTTTACTTAGAGCAATATTTTTTTTAGATTAGAGAGATTCCAATGTTGTACTAATTATTAATTAAGCCACAGTAAATTTTTCATTTAGTAGAAATGATTATTTAGATCAAGAAGTTCTTTAATGAAGTTACCATAGCTTCATTTATTGTTCAAATAAAACAAACAAAAGGAGCTAAGGTATCATAAAAGATTCAAGGTATATATTTGGGTTGATTCTCTTAATTATGATGATAATTAAGATGAAAGTTGTGAGATTTAAGTAAGCACTCATTATAGAGAATCCTATAGAATTCTCTCACTAAACCACTATCCCAGCAATAGCGCAATCATTATATAGTGATATAGTATTAGATGCTTAAGCAATTGGCTTAATGCAAAAGGGCGAGTTTATTTACATAATTCCTTAAAGATATTTTTTATTCTATATACATTCATATGTATATGATAAATTCCGTGGGTTAAATATACATTCTAAGTTTTTTTCCTTACAAAAGAAGTGGCCGATCTTATAGACTAAAATATGGAAATAATTAAACAAACGTGTGGACTCTTATTAGAAAAAAAAGTTCACTGAACTATCCCTGTATAAGAAATCCATTTGAAAAATTACTTCTATGTCTATAGTACTTACTATGTTTCAATACTAATTATGACCTATTTTAGTTAAGTAGATTAGTTGGTAGTCATTAGATATAACATAAACTGTAGGGAGTAGTTGAATGATCAATATAGGATTCATCATTATAAAGTGATTAGGGATAATATTCCATTGTTCTCAATTAATATTAATTCAAAAAGTCCTTTCCTATGATGAAATGAAACTTAGAGAATAGTTTCTAAATGTCATTAATAAAATCATGTGATTGAGAATTAATATAATTGGACTCAAATAACGTATACATTATTTTCATATTCTATGTTTAGTTGGAAAATTTCATGAATAAAGAATTAATTATATAGAAAAATCATTCATGGAAAGGTTAGTCAAAAGTACTTTGATATTTCTAAATATTTGGGTGGTTATGATGCATTGTAGACAACAATCTTAATCTATGGATATAAATTATTTAATTAAAGAATTAAAAAATAGAATAAAGGAGTTTAATTCATTTAATCCTGAGTATGATTTATGGTTATAATTTATATGCATAGATAACATATTTAAGAATCTAATGGGTCACACTTAAAGACAAATTGAAGAGAAAAAATGTGTTTTAGTCAAGTTAGACTTTATTGTAAAGTTTAAGAAATTTTATAATTAAATATGAGATATCTTATAAATAAGGGCTAAGTTATTGGATCTTATTAAGGCATAATTAGTATTTAATTTGAATTAATTGTAATTGTAATTCTAATTCTAATTAAAATTTTATTTTAATTAAATTTCTAAAAGGTTTTAAATCTATTATAAATAAACTTAGACTCAAAGGAAGATAATTTTTTTCCTAACACTTTCTACAATAGTTGTAAAGTCTTTTCAACATGTTTTGTGAATATTGTTATCACTAGAGTTTGGCCACGTATACTACTATAGTTGTTGAGATGGGCCTATTTTAAAAATGCTTCGAGAGAAATGATAACAATTAAGTTTCAAAAAAATGTACGAATTAATATTCATCCTTTATTATATTTTATGAGTTATCATATTATAAAATTTAAGTGATCTTGACTTTCAAAACATTATATGAAAATATTTTGCTCTTATTACATTACGCGTGGGATCGGATCTTACCCTAAATTTCTAACATGTGCATGTAGAGGGAAATTGTGTTTGTTGAGACACAAAAGAATTTGTCTTTACTTCGATTCCTCAAACTAAAGTGCAAGCTTCCAATGTTAGAAAAGGATAGGCATGTTAGAGATGTGTCAAGGACCAACTTCGATAATTCTTTGAGCATTTAATTTGGAATCAAATTTAAAGATGAGTGATTCTCTTCATTTATTAACACTTCTACCATATTCAATTTTTTTCAGTCTCGTATGGGCTAAGAATGCATTAAGAAGAAATCCACTAAGAAAGATCCTCATTTGTTTGAACCCTCTTTAAAAAACCTCTAAAGTTGGAGCAACAACGTTAACTCCCATGAGTACATGAAGGTGGAATAAACTAAAGTTTTATAGAAAGGGTGGTTGATCCGTATATGACGGATTTTGGCTTCCGGTTCCTAATCTAATTTAGTTAGGAGACGATCAGCTATGGTGGATGGAGATTCACCTTTGTTCCTTTTAGGTGACAAGGAGAATTTAATAAGATGGCAACTATTTGTTGTTTATAAACTGAGCAAATATCTCGTATTAATAATCAAAAGTAAAGGGCCCCCTTAAATTATAATGGCAATAGCCTTATATAGGCATACAATCAGCACTTCAATGAAATCCTAAAGCAAGAAGGAAAATAAAACCTATTCTAAGCTTATCTTATGTAAAGTAAAGCAACAAAGCATAAACTAATCCTAACACTTGACAATTAGTCTCTAATCAAGTCACGTAGTCTCTAAAATATTAATTGAAGTCCATCCAATCCCTTTGGGCTCATTGATCCCATCTAAACCCTTGCTTCTTATACTTAGCCTCAAGATTAGACCAGATGTTGTATTTGATCCCGAATCAGGCTCCCCCTCTTCAAGAAAAGTTGACCCCAACTTTTGCATCTCGGAGTCATCCAAATATGGTGTCAAGTCCCCAACATTAAATATAGAAGCAACACCCCCATATTCACTTGGTAGATCAACTTTATAAGCACTATCTCCAAATTTCTCAAGAATGCGAAATGGACCATCTCCTCTTTATGACAGCTTGTTCTTCCTTTTTTATGAAAAATGTTCATTTCATAAGTGAAACCAAACAAGATCTCCAGGCTCAAAGATAGGTTGGTGATGATTTTTGTTTGCCTTCCTTTGATACAACTCATTCGCCCTAGCTATTTTGTTCTTCACTAGCTCGTGCATACGCTATATATCTTCAAGGCGTCTCTTAGGTTCAAAGGAAACCATCTCCTTACGAGGTATAGCAACTAGATCAATAGGAATATATGGGTTGATGTTGTAGACCACCTCAAATGGAGACCGACCTGTAGTATAGGTTGGTGATGCAAATTCAGCATGTCCTAACTTGCTATCCCAATCCTTAGTTGACTTACTCACCATTGCCCTAAGCAAGGTGCCTAGGAAGTGATTTACCACCTCCGTTTGGCCATCAATTTATGGGTGATGGGCTGTGCTAAACAACAACTTTGTACCCAAAAATTTCCATAAGGTTTTCCAAAAGTAGCTCAAAAATTTGGCATTCCTATCCGAAACAATAGATTTGGGAATTCCATGCAATCACACGACTTCATTAAAGTACAAGTCAGCAACATGTGAAGTGTCGTCTATCTTATGACATGGTATAAAATGGGTCCTTACCTCACTGTGTCCTAGGTAAACCAAGCACGAAGTCCATGCTTACGTTCTCCCAAGGGAGATCAGGAATCGGTAGTGGTGTGTAAAGTCCCTTATGAAAGGAACTTTTAGCTTGATGACAAGCGCCGCAACAAGCTACAAATGCTTGCACATCCCTTTGCATTGTGGCCAATAAAAATGTTGCTGTATAAGCTCCAAGGTTTTATTTATGCCAAAGTGACCAGCCAAGCCCCCTCCATGGGTTTCCTCAATGATGATGCTCCAGAGATTAAATTTGGGAATACACAATCTATTTCCTTTAAATAAATACTCCTTCTGAATAATATAGTCACCATGCATTCCTTGCAAGCTAGCCGTACATACTTTCCTAAAGTTAGCATCCTCTTTGTAATCTTTCTTTATGAATTCAAATCCAAGGACCCTTGTATCAAGAGTAGTGAGCACAAAATTCCTCCTGGATAATGCATCAGCTACGGTGTTTTGTTCCCCTTCTTTATTTTTTAAGAAGAAATTGAACGATTGCAAGAACTCAACCTATTTTTCATGACAGGGTTTTAACTTTTGTTGCGGGGATATATTTAAGGGCCTTATGATCATAATGTAGAATAAAATGCTTGGGTATTACATAATGTGCCCAATGGTCTAGTGCTCGAACAATTGTGTAGAACTCCTTGTCGTTGGTGGAATAATTAAGCTTCAACCCACTGAGTTTCTCGCTGAAATAAGCTATAGGACACTTTTCTTAAATGAGTATAGCTCCTATCTCAGCTCTGCTTACATCACACTCCACCTCAAAGAGTTTATTGAAATCTGGTAGGGCCAAAACTGGTGCGTGACATAGCAGTTCTTTGATAGTATCAAATGTTTTTTAGGCTGCTTTAGTCCACATAAATTCCTCTTTCTTGGTGAGCTCGGTGAGAGGGGTTGTAATGGTGCTGAACCCCTTAATAAAATGCCTATAAAAGCTTGCGAGGCCATGAAACCCACGCACTTCAGTTGGCATTTTTGGGGTTGGCCATTGGCGAATGGCTTTTACCTCCCTTCATCAATGGATACCCCTTCTTTAGAAACCACGAACTCAATGAACGTAACTCTTGGCTGCATGAACTTACATTTTTCGATCTTGTCATAAAGTGTTTTTTCCATAAGTTTTCAAATAATAGCTTCAAATGGTGTAAGTGAGTTTGGTCATTGTTACTATACATAAGAATATAGTCTAAGTAAACAACAACAAACTTACCTAAGAAAGGCCTTAATACTTCATTCATTAACTGCATAAATGTACTTGGTGTGTTGCATAGGCCGAAAGGCAGCACAAGCCACTCGTACAATCCTTTCCTTTTTTAAATGTAGTTTTCCACTCATCTCCATCACGAATCTGCACCTGAAGATAGCCTTGCCATAGGTCGATCTTTGAGAAGTAACTTGACCCATTTAACTCGTCTAACATATCATTTAGACGTGGCTTGGGAAAATGATATTTAACTGTAATATTATTTACAGCTCTGTTGTCAATGACATTCTCCATATGCCATCCCTTTTAGGGACCAAAACACTGGGTACAATGTATGGGCTCAGACTCTCTCTCACATACCCTTTGCTAATGAGTTCTTCTACTTACCGTTGTAACTCTTTTGACTCTTCAGGATTGCACCTATAAGCTGCCTTATTTGGAATGGGTGCTCCAAGAATAAGGTCTATTTGGTGCTTGATGCCTTGCATTTCGGATGGGAATACATCGGCGTACTCCTCTAATAACGGTTTGAGTACACAAGGTATCTCCTGCCCATGGCTATCATTTGTACCCTTAACTACCAGCACGTATGCCCCACTATTCTCTTCTAGCTCCCTTTTGAATTGACCACCCTTAATAATCAAAGGGGAGGTTTTAGTTTGCTATTTGAATAGCTCACATACCTTTGAAGGTGCCAAAGGTAAATAAGCTTATTTTGTTGCCTTCCTTCTCAACGGTATAAATATTTCTTTCTCCATTTTGCTAAACTTTACGATCATATTGCCAAGGTCTTCCGAGCAAGA
The DNA here is from genome assembly GCA_026413385.1 of Erythroxylum gracilipes. Taxonomy (NCBI): domain Eukaryota; kingdom Viridiplantae; phylum Streptophyta; class Magnoliopsida; order Malpighiales; family Erythroxylaceae; genus Erythroxylum; species Erythroxylum gracilipes. The sequence goes on from JANZLC010030930.1 coordinate 17,968, forward strand.
GATGGCAAGCCTCCATGGGGAGGACATCGCACCACACGACATCTGCATAAGTCGACCCAAAGGAGAAATTAACTAACACTCTTCTTGTTACCTTTAAGTTATTGCTCGTGTTCAGCCATAAGATTGAATAAGGTCGTGGGTATGGTTCTGTTTTTAGTTGTATTTTCTCCACAATTTCAATTGAAGCTGCGTTGGTGCAACTCCTGCTGTCCATAATTAGATTGCATATTTTTCCCTTCACTTTGGCTAGAGAGTGAAAATTTTGATCCCTTTATGATTCACTCTTGGATGTCACTTCAAAGTGAAGTGTTCGTCTCACTACAAGCATGGTACCATCCATAATAGGTTCAACATAACACACCTTTGGTACAGGCTCCCCCTCTTCAGTTGCAAGCTCATACATCTCCTTTTCGGGCCCTCCTCCCATACTTCCTCGCAATCTTGTATTTCTTACATGGAAAGAATTCAAGTGTTAGTGCATTGAGCTTGGAAGTGACCATACCCATTTCACTTAAAGCATCGCTTGACCTTCTCCCTTTTAGAGGACTCCCTTTGTATTCCTTTTCTTTGTCAATGTTCTTTTCGGGATACTTCTTTTCTATAACGAAGTTGTGAGCTATTGCCTCCTTGAATTTTTCAAATCCCCTCACAATGGTATTTGAAAAAGTTAGTTGTTTAGAATGCTCTTTAACCTTCTTCGCAGCATGGCAAACATCCTCAAAAGTGTAGTACTTTTGGATGTCTACTTGAACCTTGATTGAGGGCACTAGACCTGCAATAAATCGTGAGATGGTCTAGTGTTCTTTTTCTTAAACATCACATTGCAGCATGAGTTTAGTTAATTTGTCAATGTATTCTTTGACTGTTAAACCCCCTTGGCGAAGGTTTTACATTTTGATGTACAACACTACTCATAATCATCGGGAAGAAATTTCTATTGCATCTTCTTTTTCAGCTTTTCCCAAAATTTGATCTTGGACTTATTTTTCCTCACACATTGAGTCTTCAAGTGATCATACAACAAAGCTGCATGTTTTGTAAGCTTTAAGACAACAAGCTTACACTTTTTCCTATCATCATATCCCTTATAGTCGAATACCTCTTTGGTTTGCCTTAACCAACCCAAGAAATCTTCTGAATTCATAAACCCATCACATTCTGAAAAATCAAATTTAAGCCCACGATCATCATCAAAGTTATGCCCTTGACGTCGAGGACGGCGTGGATCACCATACTCACATTCATCATCTTCACCATACCCGAATGTACGTTGTGGTATGGGTGGCCTTAGGGGTTATCTCACGTGCTGTCTTGGTGGTTGATGAGGCGGGTCTTGGAGGTATCTAATCAGTTATTCCTCTCGTGGACCTGATGGATGGTTAAACACATCCCCTTGGACATGGCCTTCTCTTTTGTTACTCGACTCCTCCATCTTGCTACGCAAGACTCCTTCTTTAAGTTCTGTTACAGTGGTTGTCAAGTTTTGGATCATGGGGGCTAATTGATCAATTGAGGCTTGGAGTTGTTCTAGGGTGGGAGACATCTCTTCTTTGTTACCATCCATATTCTTGAATGAAAATAAATTGTCTGATGGTAGCGATGGCAGATGGCGTCAAGATTGTACCAAAGCTCTGATGCCGAACTTGATCCGTATATGGCGGATTTTGGCTTCTCGTTCCTAGTCTGGTTTAGTCAGGAGATGATCAGCTATGGTGGATGGAGATTCACCTTTGTTCCTTTTAAGCACCAAGGAGAATTTAATAAGATGGCAACTATTTTTTGTTTGTAAACTGAGCAAATATCTCGTATTGATAATCAAAAGTAAAGGTCCCCCATAAATTATGATGGCAATAGCCTTATTGTAGCACCCCACTCCCGCGTGACCCGAACCCGATATCGTTGGAGACATCCGAGTCCTTATCCCGCGAGGGTGGCGTGCTAAACACTCGATCACTCAGAAGTCGGTACATTTTTTTTCAATCACAAAGCACAATATGCAAAAGACCATAATCAAATATGGCATAAGCCCTTTCCAATAATACAGTGGAATTTACAAAATTCCTAAATGGCCATTTGGGCCCTTTCACAAATACAAAACACTCGAGTCATTGCCAACTACTAAATTATACCAGAGTTGCGGAATAACAATCCAATACAAATTAAAGACATGCAATGCAGACGCGAACTGATCCCGACCTCTATTCTT